>PVIY010059429.1:0-12051 GCA_004026745.1 Myrmecophaga tridactyla | reverse complement strand
TGTGCCTTCTCACTTGAGAGAGAAACCCTGAACTTCATCGGCCTTCTTGAACCAAGGTATCTTTCCCTGGATGCCTTTGATTGGTCACTTCTATAGACTTGTTTTAATTGGGACATTTTCTCAGCCTTAGAACTGTAAACTAGCAACTCATTAAATTCCCCTTGTTAAAAGCCATTTCATTTCTGGTATATTGCATTCCAGCAGCTAGCAAACTAGAACACTTGGTTAAGGTGGTGTCTGTCTGGTTACTGCCCTCTAATGTTCCTTTTTCTTTTCCCCTTTAACATTCATTTATCAGTATCTCGTAGGGAAATACTTTGAGACTATAAATATTCTGTTTATCCTGAAACTTGTGTCCACTAATTTTAACATCCGTTGTGATTTTTGCCTCCAACAAATATTACTGTGGTGTTTAACAAATGGTGATTTTCTAGTTCCATTTTGCATTCTACATTTGTAATTGGGATTCTGCCATAAGAAGGAGCTTCCCTTTTCCCCATTTTAATTAATATATTCAATTATTTACTTATAGCACTATAAATAATAAAAAACATTATTATCATTATTTATTGTGTTGCTTAAATTGCCCCAGATTTGGCCAGTGGAAGCTCCTTCAAGCTGACTTCTCCATCTTTTGACACGCCACCTTCAGTTTTGAGCACTTTCTTACCTTCTGGCATCATGTGCATCTTGTAATTTCCCTGACCCAGCCATAAAATCAACCATTTCTCAAGGAGCCCTGGTTACTCTCATTGGAAATGGTATTTAGAAACTTATATCTGTGTACTAGGCACCAGCACTATTTTTTTTTTCACATGGGCAGGCTCCAGGAATCGAACCCAGGTCTCCAGCTCGGCAGGCAAGAATTTTTGCCACTGAGCCACCGTTGCACCATCCTCAGCATTATTTTTAACATGAAAATGTGGAAGCAAACTAACCATCCCTTGGTTAAGTATAAACCAACATATTAAAGAAAACTAAATCTACCAGAATCAACTTGAATAAATCTCACACCATAATGTTGACTAATGTAAACTAGATGCAGAATGACATATTTAGTATATTGTCATTCATGTAAACCTTTAAAAAACACAAAATAATAGTGCGTATTGTTTCGGAATACATGCACATGTAATGAGAAAGAGAAAATTTCTGTTAGAACACCTTGGTGTTCTCTTTGTAAACGTAAACAATTTCACAGAACTTCTATAGCAGACAAAGCCATCCTGTGAGTATGATAGATAAAAAAAAAAAAGACCATTCCATAATTATGTCTGAGCACTGACAAAACATGAACATTTTACAAACCGATAAATAACTTAATATCCCCTATCCTGACTAATATGACTGACCGCTGCTTCTTAACCAATTACAATTTTAGTATTGCTTGCATTTCCCTTCTTCTAATGAGATTTATTAAGATGGTTAAGCATAGAACTACTCCCATTTCCTGAAAGCATCCAATTCCAAAACTTCACTTTCTTAAACCCACCCTGGAACCGCCTTACACAGGCATACATCCTTTCTGTCACCACCTTACCAAGACCTCCAGTTCTCCATGGTATACACTCAACTACAGGTGCATTTCTGGTGGTCTTTGGAAGGAGGGCATTGACAGTAGCAAAAGTATTTTTAATGTATAGTGATCATGCACTGAACTTTAGGATAGCACTTATAACTGAAGAGGGAGAAAAGGAAGAGAAAGTCCAAGACAGAGAGAAAGGAACTTTAGCTGTATTTCAGTGTTTCATTTGTTTTGAAAGAGAGAAATCTAAGGGATATATAACAAGACATGTATCTGTCTATATTCAGTGATGAGGACATAGACTCACTTTCATTAGCTTCTCCATTTCTTTATATGACACAAATATATCATTATTTAAATAAAATTTTCTGTGAAATAGTGTAAAAGTAAAGGTTTCTGCCAATTAACTCCCAGACTTCAGTAAACTAATCACGACCCACCTTGAATGGGCAGAGTCACATTTCCATCTAATCAAAAGCTCACACCCACAATTAGGTGTGTTACATCTCCATGGAAATAATTTAATCAGAAGTTTCCACCCTGCAATATTGAATCAGGATTAAAGGAAATAGCTGCCCTCACAAGATAGGATCAGGATTAAAACATGGCTTTTCTAGGGTATATAATAGATTCAAACCAGCACAACTGGTTTCTCTTCTCCGATAGCCTTATCTTGCCACATCAAGCATTTGAAACTTTAAGTAATCCTCAGGCAGCTGTAATTGAAGCAATATTATGGCTGTTGAAGCTGTGCCAGTTACCACAAACTGTAAGACAAGCAAAGCACAGACAAGAATGACTTCACGGAAAGGGGGCTTATCATGTATTATTTTAAGTCAATTACTTCTTTTATTATTCCAAGCGTGCTATTGCAAAGGATGCCAAGGAAAAAGAATGTATCATAGCGGATCACAAATGCAAACTCAGGGGAAGATGCTAAATAAATGAAGAAATAAAACCATCTCAAATTTAATTCAACAGTAAAAATTAGCTGAAATCGAGATTATATCTGGAATGCTGTAATGGGGACCATTGGAAAGATCAGCAATTCTGGATGGGGGAGACCTGAGCCCATGTCCCTGATTTGATTCTTACCAACTGTGTGGCCGAGGGTCATTTCCATTACTTTGCAAACAGACTCCTCAAGTGGTAATAATATTACCTACTTTAAAAGGATGTTAGAGGGGCAGTGCAAGGGTAGCTCAGTGACAGAATTCTTGCCTGCCATGCCAGAGACCTGGGTTTGATTTCCGGATCCTGCCCACGCCAAAAAAAGAAAAAGGATGCTAGAGGATTTAATCAGTAATGTCATCTTTTTCATATACTGCACCTTACTCCACAAGTCAGATGACACATTATTAAGAATTTATTGAAGAAATATCTAAAGGCAAGGAAGCAAAGAGAATCATAGGGTGGAAGGTGAACGCATACTTCTATAGTTTAGAACATTGACTCTTTCTGTGACAAAGCATTTTCACCTCAGTTTTCTGTATCCTAAAAGGATCAGAGTAGAACACGGTAATATTTTAGATTCTTTGCCCTCACAGTGAAAAATGTCCAAAGGGCACGTTTTTGTACTATAACAAGCCTACATTCAGAAGCGTCGATTTCAACTGGGCTCTCAACACTAGTCTGCAATCCTACTACATTTCTTTAGTCAACACATTTTAGCACTCTCCCAAGTGACTATATTAAATCTTCTTCCCCCTCTTCAACCAAACCACCATCCCCAGCAATCCTCCTCACTCTCAGCAGACATCTTCACTTGCAACCTTACAGAGAAATTTGAAGTCCCCAGAGAAGAGTTCCCTCTCTTCTCACCATCTGCTTTCAAAACCTAAATCCTAGCTGCATCTGTTTCCCTCTCCTTGACTCCTGTTAAAATAAAGTAGATGATCTTCATCCCAGCTAAGGTCAAGTCCCCTATTTATGTTCTGTAGCCCTTTCCTCAAGAATCCTACCCATCAAATGCCTCCTTTCTCTTCTGTGTTTTCTAACTCACCATCTCTGCTTGGTTTCTCCCATGATAAGTCAGATATGCCCAATTTTCTTAAGAAACCCCCCAACTTTATTTCCCTTTTCATTTATAGTCTGTTTCTTCTCTCCTTTTATCAGTCACATTTCTAAAAACAGTTTTCTACTCTCAGTGTTTCTATTTCCTCATTTCTCATTCATTCTACAACCCACAAAACCACTTGCTTCTGCCCCAACAGCCACCAAACCACTTAGCTTAAGTAACCAATGATCTTCTAACGGATATATTCTAGACCTCAACTCACTCAGCCTCTCAGCATCATTCTATGGAGTTAATAATTTTTATCTCTTGTCTTTTATGATACAACCTGCTCCTGGGTATCCTCTTAGCTCCTGAACAGTCTTTTAGTTCTTCCTTGTCTGCCACCCATTTAAGATTGGAGTTTGACAAGACTTCATCCTGGGCTGCTTCTCTTCTCCATTCACACATCAGCCACTAACATATCTTCTCTCCTTATACATATATTGACCAGTTACAAATGTGCATCTCTAACTCACACCTAACTTACACCTGTGTATATGACTTAACATCTCCACTTGGATATCTATTTCAGGATGGATTTTGCAGAAGCAGACGCTGAGATGAAGTTTGGGGTGTGTATTTTTTTTCCCAGGGCTGTAATAACAGATTATCACAAACTGGGTGGCTTAAAACAACAGAAAAATTATTCTCTCATTGTTCAGGATGGTAGCAGTCCAAAAATCAAAGTGTCAGCACAGCCATGCTCCCTTTGAAGGCTGTGTGGAAGAATCCTTCCTTCTGTCTTCCTAGTTTCTGGTGGCTCCACCAGTCTTCTTCATTGCTTAGATTGTAGCTACATCATTCCAATCTCTGCATTGATCCTCACTTGTCCATCTTTCCTCTGTATCTTTCTGTATGTCCTCTCCTCTATTAGTTGAAACATCAGTAATTGAATTTAGGGCCCACTCTAGTCTAGTATGACCTCATCTTCACTAATTCCAGCTGCAATTACCCTATTTCCAAATAAGGTCACTCTCTGGGGTTGGAAAGAAGATGAATTTGGAGTAGGTGACTATTCAACCCACTACAAAATGTAAGCCATTTATTAGAGATCAACAGCTATGAAGGGAAGGAGGGTGTGGTAGGGACTGGTCTCAGTAAGAAATGAACAGCTTTCAGGCCAGACAAAGCCTGGGCCACTTCAGCTGAGAGCTCTGGAGAGAGTATTGCATATCGGAGTTTCCTATCCTACTCAGTCACCTGATGTCAGCTGCCAGCAATGGCATGCCCTCTAGTGAGGTAACTTCCTGTAGCTCAGGCAGACTCTGAAGCTGCTGACAAGTGAGGACTGCCTGTTGTCTCCATTTCCCATTACTGTGCGGCAAGTCTTTCCTTGAAGGGGTTTATGGCAGACACATTTCCTTGTCTACCAAAATATCTCATAGGTGCTTTAACCTCAAAAAAAAAAATTTGGTCTCCTCCCCTCAAAATCTGTTCCTTCTCCAATGTTCCAGATCTCTGGAAATAGCACCACCATCCACACAGTTGCACATCCCAGAAACCTAGCACTGATGCTTAACACTACCTTCCCCCTCATCCTTGCCCTTACCCTAGTCCTACTTCTCACTCTGCTCAACTCAACTATCAAAACAAGTTTCTTACTTTCCTCCCCACATCCTTCTTAACCTCTCAAACCCTTTCAGTGGGGATGACCTTTTCAAAATAAAAATCATCGTCACCCTTCACCTTACCTTCCCATTGCTCTTAGGATAAAGATCAAAATCTTTTATTAAGTTACAAGTTTTACATCACGCATGATCTGGCCCCTACCTATCATCAGTCAAGATACTCTGCCTACATGGGACTTATTTTGGGCCCTAGAAATAGTCAGTGCTCCTCTCCATCTCAGGCCCCTTGCCAATGTTATTTCCTCTTCCTGAAATAATCTATCCTCTTCCCCACTCAGCCCAGCTAACACCTACTGATCCTTCAAATCTTGGCTTAAATGTCATTTTCATAGGGAAGTTTCTCTGACCCTCCACACTAAACCAAGACTCCCTATGAAATTATATTGTATCACCATAGTCTCCAGCACAATTGGAATTGCAATTAAACAGCTAATTGTGTCATTGGTTTTTACTTCTCTCTCCCTCCACAGAATGTAAGCCACAAAAAGTCAGGAATAATCTGTCGAATACTGCTTTACTCTCTACAAAATGCCTCATACATAATAGAGGTTTGGTAAATATTTGTTGACTCAATAATTGAAAATGACCAGCTTCTTCCAGAAGGAAGGATACACTCTTTCATGACCTCTTACTGCAAAACAAAGACCATATGGGTCCCTCTGTGACACACAAGCCTCACTCTACAAATAATTTTTGCTCTCTCAGTGGATGCGAAGACACAAGTTGAGGGGGCAAGAAATTTAAGTTGAAAGAATATTAAACCAAGAAATAGGAGACCTGCATTCTAGTTCTACTTCTGCTCCAGCAAACTGAGTAGGGAAGAAAACTCCCAACCTCCCTGAGTCTTTGTTTCCTCATCAATGAAAGTAAAATACATCTGAGTCCCTTGCCAGCTCAAGCTTAAACATAAAGCTTGACTACTTGGGGCAGGCCACGGTGGCTCAGCTGCAAGAACACTTGCCTGCCATGCCAGAGGACCCGGGTTCGATTCCCGGTGCCTGCCCATGTTTAAAAAAAAAAAAAAAAAAAAAAGCTTGACTACTTGGCTCATCACTTTGACTCATTTCTCATTCCCGTCTAGAAGGTGTGCCTGATCTAGGATGTGAACCTAAAAGTGGGAGACTTCTGAGGTTTCCCTCATTGCTGTATCAGCAGCACTTATAAGGTGCTCAGTATGTATGTATAGAAAGTCTGGATTAATTTGTCTCCAGAGAATTCAAACTTCTAGACCAATATTAAGCTGAGCACCTTTTATATTTGCAAGCACTTTAAGAGAAGTTTCAAAGGTGTATCACCATATGCACATACAAGTTCAAGTGTATTGTTATTATTAAGGAACTGCAAAGCAACATTTGTCATTACTGACCATTTTCCTAAAAATAAAAGCAATACATGTTCTCTAGAAAAGCTGGGGGGAAAAGCTTAAGGGCAAATACAAAGGTCACTTAATATATTGTCACCCAGAAGTCATATCAATGTATCAACATATTTTCTTTTCTAGTTTATTTTATTTTCTAATTCATCAGGAGTTAATTTTGGTATTTGTTGAGATAGTGCTTCAATAAATTCTTTCAAATAGTTAAATAGAAACATTTATTGAATAATAACATACACAAGTCATCAGTTAAATACTCAAATGTACTAAAATTAACTTGTCATCTCCTTGTACCTCACTCACCAAACATATTCCTCCCCAACTCAGGGAATGACATCATTATTCTCCCAATGACCAACTCAAAATCCTAGAAGTCATCTTCACATTTCCCAGAGTTTTACAATATATCCAGTAGATCTCTAGATCCTTCTGATGCCAACTCTTCAGTATCTCCTTAGCAAGCAAAAAACAAACAAACAACAAAACAACAACAAAGAAAAACGGTGGTGGGTACCTTCCTAATTGTGACCCTTCCCATGTTCCATCACTGACTTTCCGAGTTGGCATCACAAATTTTGGTCAAATTGAATTCTCTGTCTTCACAATTGTTCTATGCCCTTGCTGGGCTCCCTGCCTTTACACCTGCTGCTTGCTCCATTGGAAATGTCTTTGACAATCTTTTCATCTAGTTAACTTCTGTTTAATCTTCAGGACCCAGCTTAGAAATCACTTACACAAAGAAAATTTGCTTAGCCCTTAAGGTAAAAATAAAAAAAATTGATGCAATTTCTTTGTTTACATGTCTAACATGAGGAGCAATTGCTTCTTAGTCATCTTCGTATTTGTACTGCCTGACATTGTAAGTTTTCAATAAATGGTTGCTGAATTAAATTAAAATGCAATTTACTTGAGAAACAAAAGCCCTAGGGTCTTATTTTAGTTCCCTTGATGCTAAAACAAATATCATGCAATGAGTTGGCTTAAACAACAGGAATTTATTGGTTTTGAGCCTAGGATAAGTACAAACTCAAGGGGTCACCAAGTTGATACTTTCTCCCAGAAGACTTGGGCATTCTGAGATTGGCTGCCTGTGATCCTTGGTCCTTGACAACGAATATGGCAGCCTCTCTGAGTTCTGTTGGCTTCCAGCTTCTAGAAGAAGTTCTCTTCTTCCCTCAGACTTCTCTTCCCTGCAAAGCCTTCAGCTATAGGATTAAAACCCACCATGAATAAGACCTTAACTGAAGTAACCTCATGAAAATTTTCTATTTACAATGGGTTCACACCCACAGGAATGGATAAAGATTAAGAACATGCTTTCCTGGGGTATGTAGCTCCAAGCCACCACAGATAGGATCAAAAACGACTGGCTATTTCCAGTCCATACACTTCCCCCCACCAAAAAAAAAAAAATTCAACAAATGGTGCTTCAATAATGGGACAGTCACATGGAAAAAGAATGAAATGTGGCCCCTACCATACAGCATACAAAAATATAAAATAATAAATAAATAATAAAATTAAATAAAAATTTAAAAAAAAGACTATCTTAACTTACTAGGATATCATCACTGAAGAAAGGCCAGTGGCATCTCAGACTCCTCTGTCATATGGGAAGGCATGCGGTGACATCTGTTGGTCCTTCTCTCCTAGATTGGTTTCAAAATGGCTCACTCAGCTCCAGTGAGTCCTTCTCCTGGGGGTGTTTTCTTTCTCACTCAGCTTCTATGGCTCTCTCCAAAAATGCCTCTGCCTCAAAGGATTCCAGGAAGCAGACTAAGACTCACCTTGAATGGGCAGGGTCACATTTCCATGGAAAAACCTAATCCAAAGGCCCCACCCAACAATATGTCTACCCCCACAAGATTGGATTAAAAGAACATAGGCTTTTCTGGGTACATAACAGATTTAAACCAGCAAAATCCATCCATCCCTGTATTGCAACCATCAGTTCCAGCCCCCAGCATGATGAGATGTTCAAAAGAGATAGGGTCTCCTCCTTTATAAGGACATGTCATCACATGATGCCATGGAAAACTTGGATATCTGATAGAAACAAAATATGACATGCTGTGGTTACTATTAAATTGAAGAGAACTAATGTAAAAAGCAGATGGTGGTTTACTGAGTTCTTGATCTTGAGAAAAGAGAGAGAGAGAGAAAAGAAACATTTGAAAATATTTAACTAGAAAAACAAATAGGAGGTTGTTTTACCACTTGCATACATACCTCTATGATCTGGCAATGCCCATCATTTCATCCCACCCATATTCTATCTTAGAGAACCAACACTGCCCAACCTGCAAGGAGCTGAGTGGGCCAGGAGTGGACACCTCCCTTAAACTGGGATCTCTCTGGAAAATCTGTGGTTTGGGACTTAGAGCTTGAATCGATTAATTGTAAAAGAATAGTCAAATGAACTCAAGATCCAAGGCTTATATTTGGAGGTAGTTAAAATGAATGAAAAAGTGGATGAATGAGCAGAGAAGTGATCTGCAGGTAGAGAAAAATAAATCAGATTCACAGAGACTAGAAGACATATGGAGGAGAATTAAAAAAAAAACAAAAACAGGAGCCTAATCTACCTAAGTGGTCTTTTGTCCTAAGTCCTTGGACATTGCATCAGAAATATAAAACAATAAATCTGAAGTAAAATGTGTATACAGAAGATGCTTTTCATTCTCAGATGTTATCTTTCTTTCTACCCACTTGATCTGCAGGAAGAAAACTTTACTTGATGCTGACGAGAATGGTTTTATAGACATCACAGATTTTTAAATCTACTTTGTGTTTCCTTTTGGTTTGGTTTGGTTTGGCTTGGTTTGGTTTTTAATTAATGAGGTGGTACATGATGTATTTCAATTTGTCCATAGCTTTTCTGGAAAGTTGGAGGCCACAGCCTCAACCTTTGCTCTTGAATAGCTTACAAGGTCAAATTGCCATTTTGAAGATCTGCCTGAGATCTTCACACACTCTTACAGAATCCATGCTAAGTGTTTTGCATGCACACATTGTCTCATCTACTGTTCATCACCACTTTCTGAGGTAGGTATCAATCTTAGAAAGCTAAGGTTTTGTACCAAGTATGTTTGTAAATTATAGAGCTGTGACACATCCAGGTTTGACTGACTCTAAACCCATATTCAACTTGCTTTCCTAAGAAATGACTAATTTCTTTTAAAAAAAATAAATAATCATCAATACTAGCAGTGCTTCTTGGTTGTATTTGGTACAATTGACCATTTCTTCCTTCCTGAAAGAATCCCTTTCATGATACCTCTCTCTCCTGATTGTTCTTCTATTTGAAAGATAGCTTCTTCTCACTCTTTCATTGGCCTAACCCATCTGTTCAAGCTTGTTTTGGGTAGTACCACAGGGATGGGTCTTCTTCTCTGTAAACAAATCTCCCCCTCAGTGCTCTCACACTCTGTGACTTTGAATACCATCTCCATGCTGATATCTACCAGATATATAACTCTGGTTAGAACCTCTACACTTCACACTCATATTTCCAATTGCCAGTTTGAGATCACCACTTGTTATCTAAAAAATTTCTCAAACTCAATACAGCAGTACTATTTAAGGTTCTTACTTGAAACGAAGGCAAATCCTAGACTGCTAATTTATGCAGAAATTGAATTTTAAAGTGTTTTGTGTATCTGGCAAATTCCAAGGAGGACAAGAGAACCAAGTTTTAGGGTTACACAGACAAGAACAATCCCCAGTTACACTGTGGAGCTACTCAAGGGAGATGCCATTGCCACCATTGCTGGGCACAAATGCGAGAGCTCACGTCGTGGACTCTGGGTTCAGATACAGTGCCTGCCTCCCTACCATGGATGCCTCTCTTTAAAGTGGATTCAGCTGATGATGCCATGACAAGAATGGAATCTGGCCATTGTCAACTTACCATTTAGAGTTTCACAAGTTTTTTGTCTGAATAAGCCAGGATCACAAGCCTGCGTGCTGGCCACAAGGACCACTGGTAAAGCAAGGTTCTGGCTTCTATCTTAGGAAAGCATGAACTCATAAAATAGTGAAATCCTCAAACTTAAGAAGGTGGTATTGAGTGGCTTAAAATATGGCAGATATCACCAAAGTAAAACAGAATTTTTGATTTTCCTTACCCCCAGGCCATGCAATTATTCCAGCTGTACACCTAGGAGTCATTCTTTATTCCTCTTTCCCTCATATCGCACTCTTCATCAAGTCCTCTCAACTCTATCTCTAGAATGCATCTCCTACTCTCTATCTTTCTGTTCCAAACCATCATCATCCTTTGCTGGAACATGCTCTACAATAGCCTCCTAAATGCTATTTCTGCTTCTACTCTTTTCTCTCTACAATCAAGTCTTCACCCAGCAAACAAGCTGGTCTTCTAAAAATACAAGTCAGATCAATTGATTCTCTGCTTTAAACCCTATAAAGTTCCAGGTATACAAGGAACTATATAATCTTTTCCTTCCTTGCCTTCTATTTTCACCTTATACCATTATTTCCGTACCTTGCTGAGCTCCATGACATGGAATTCTGTCCTATCCTTGGAGACCACAGGCTCATTCCAACATCAGGACTTTTGCATTTGTTTCCTTTGCCCTGAGACCTTCACGCCTGGTTCCTTTTTATCCTTTGGATTTCAGCTAAAATGTCCCCTCTTCTGAGAAGTCCCATTCTAATGTAGCTCTTCTCTTACTCTCTATCACATCTCCATTTTTATTTTTGATAACATTCATTGTTATGTGAAAATATTTTATTTCTTTTTATTGACTGTCTCTGGCTGTTTGCAAGTTCATCCAATTAGTCACCCATGCATTCCCAGTGCCTCTTACAGTGCCTAAGCACACAGTAAAGATTTGACACATATTTGTAGAATGAGATAATAAATCAAATACATTTCACAGGCTAAAAACTTTGCAACCAGAGAAGAATAAATCATTGAAACTATGATGGTCAGAAAAGTTCCACTGAAGCAGAAAACCTTAGCTTAGCACTGAGGAATAGATAAGATTTGGACTTTTAAACATGTAGGAATAGACTGAACAAATGGAAAACAAGACAGATAAGGTTTGATAAGGAAAGAGGAATCAGGAAAGGTCCAGTGGGTATGTAGGGAACCACCATAAAGTTGTAAGAGAGTGAAAGGATGCAAGATCAAATATCAGTGGCAAGCCCAAACACCCCTGAAGAGTGGGCTAGAAAGATCAATGGTGATGGTGGAGTTATACAGAGAAGGTAGGTTGTAACAAATAAATGCAATGGCTGAATCTTTAAATTGGTATTTCTTTTAGCCTCCGGTATCATTAAATTCATATTTCTTTTAGTCTCCAGTATCTTAAAGCAGCTAGAAGTAAAAACCTAAAATTATGGAATTGTCACCCATACCAAACTCTGAAATCTACAACTAACTGCTGTGCTGTGCTTTGAAATTTATTGCTTTTTTGTATATATGTTATTTTTCATAAAAAAA
>PVIY010059428.1:0-12017 GCA_004026745.1 Myrmecophaga tridactyla | reverse complement strand
GCAGCAAGCAGCATCTGGCAGCAGGAGGTGGGAACATGTCTTACATGCTGATGACCAAACAGCTTCTCTCCAGGTGGAATTTAGCATTGGTAGGAGAGGGGGACAAAATTTAAATTTAAACTCACCGATTTCCATTTTGGTTTCCCACCTACAAGAAAACTTAGTTGTTGGTGCAAATGGCATTCTATTAGTTATCGCTTAGGAGTCTTGGCATATTTTACAAATAAGGGAGCACAAAGCCTGAGCCCGAGTCCCTGAATAATAGAATGTGCTGCTGAGCTGGGGTAGCCTCACTTACTTGGTAGTCCAGGCACATGCACAGCATCTAAAGGTCTAAACAGAAAGGTAGGGTGCCCTGCTCCAGCCAGAAATCTAATGATTTTCCATATCTGAAACAGAGAGCTAATACAGCAGGAATTGCTTCCACCAGCTCCACTTTGCAGCTCTGGTGTATAATAAAAATGCAAGAAATGTATAATGTGATCCATTGGTGCTTACTTCACACATAAAAAAAATTAATATTCCTTCTGTTACCTGTATACTAACTTCCATATTTTATCATACACATAGGCCCCTCCATGATTCAGAGAGGAATTAGTATACACTGAAATTTTTTCATGTAGGCAAGGATAGTAGAACAAATCTATCAGATTTCGTACAAATGGAGCCCATGGGCAAAAAAAAAAAAAAAACCCCACACAAACACCCATATGAATAAAAAATTAAATATTGAGGCTAAATTAAAGGTATTTTCATTTAGATGGAATGGTATGACCAGGCTTTCTGCCTCCAAGGAATGGGGAGATGAAAAATAAACTTCTGAAACCTCTAAGTCCCAGGAAAAATACGGCCTTGCAGGAGAGCTACCACGAGATAGAAAGATGCCAGTGGTGGGAGCCATTCTCTCTCCCTCAGCTCTCACCCCTTCCTGGTGTTGAAGGCTTCCTCAAGGCGAGCAACACTGAGGTACCAGGATCAATTTTATCTCTGACTGAAGGCTGTTTGTCTCCTCTCAGTAAACACCTGAGGGTTTGTATTCCTAGTGAGGGATGAGAGCCTCGGAGTCATCTCCCCATCCCTTTCAGAAGCTTCAACTCGTGGCTGGAATCTAATAACCTAAGAATGTCTTTTGTCAGCCTGTATTTTGAAGAGACTGGACTTCATCTAGGTTTAATTGCTGCATAAAGTTGAATTTGGCCAGAAAGAAAGAAACAAATACAGTGAGAAAACACAGACAAGAATTTTACTTGTTCCTGTACCTATGCTTCCAACGTCTTCTCCCACTGCTTCGACAACGCCCAAGCATCTGTGTCCATTTAATTGTGTCTTGACTAGGACTGAGTCCACCTGTGAGTGATGGAGCTTAGTGACCCTGTCTGGACTTGCCAGCCTCTAGGAGCTTAAACATAGTTTTAAGTGTGCTGTAAGGGGTGGAGAGAGCAAATCTAAATCTAAAGCAAATCATCAAGCTAAAAAACCACATGATAAGGGTGAAGGTGCTTTGAACACCTCTTTTTTCATGTTTTAACTTTTGGTTTTGCAATAATCCTAGCCTTACAGTTTTGTGAGTTTTATGTAGTTGTTCTAGTTTGCTAGCTGCCAGAATGCAATATACCAGAAATGGAATGGCTTTTAAAAAGGGAAATTTAATAAGTTGCTAGTGTATAGTTCTAAGGCTGAGAAAATGTCCTAATTAAAACAAGTCTATAGAAATGTCCAATCAAAGGCGTCCAGGGAAAGATACCTTGGTTCAAAAAGGCCGATGAAATTCAGGGTTTCTCTCTCAAGTGAGAAGGCACACAGTGAACAGTCAGGGTTTCTCTCTCAGCTGGAAGGGCACATGATGAACATGGCATCATCTGCTAGCTTTCTCTTCTGGCTTCCTGTTTCATGAAGCTCCCTGGGAGGCGTTTTCCTTCTTCATCTCCAAAGGTCACTGGCTTGTGGACTCTCTGCTTTGTGGTGCTGCAGCATTCTCTGCTCTCTCCGAATTTCAGTCAGAGTTTCTCTCTCATCTGGAAAGGCACATGGTGAACATGGCGTCATCTGCTGCTTCTTTTCCTGGCTTCCTGTTTCATGAAGCTCCCCAGGAGGCATTTTCCTTCCTCATCTCCAAAGATTGCTGGCTGGTGTACTCTGCTTCTCATGGCTATGTCATTCTGCTCTCTCTGAATCTCCCATTCTCCAAAATGTTTCCTCTTTTACAGGACTCCAGTAAACCAATCAAGACCCACCCAAATGGGTGGAGACATGTCATCCCCTAATCCAGTTTGACAACCACTCTTGGCTAAATCACATCATCCAGGGAGATGATCTGATTAGTTTCAAACCTACAGTATTGAAAAGGGATTATTCTACCTTTATGAAATGGGATTTTGATTAAAACATGGCTTTTCTAGGGGGACATACATCCTTTTAAACCAGCACAATAGTAATGAAGGTATTCTAAATTTGATTGTGGTGAATGCAGTTTTGTCATAATGTTATGAGCCATTGATTGATTATTTTGGAGGGATTGTGTGGTGTGTGAAAATACCTCAATAAAACTGCTTAATATATATACAACAAATTACTACTGCCCTTTGCCCAGACTCCCTGAGTTTTAAACATCCGACATTATCACAGTATAATTTTCAAATCAAGAAGTTTAATTTGATACAATACCACCATCAAATCTTTAGACCTTATTCAAATTTTGCCATTAATGCTCATTTTCTAGATCAGGAACTGATCAAGAATCTCATGTTGCCTTTAATTGCCATGTCTCCTTAGTTTCCTTAAATCTGGAATTCCTCACTCTTTCTTTTTTCTTATATCATCTTGACACTTTCAAACCAGTTGTTTTTTTTTTGCTTGGGCAGGCACCAGGAATCGAACCTGGGTCTCCAGCATGGCAGGCGAGAACTCTACCTGCTGAGCCATCTGGCCTGCCCTCAAACCAATTGTTTTGTAGAACTTCTCTTGGTTTGGGTTTGTCTGATGGTTCCTCTTGATTAGATTCAGCTGTGCATTTTTGGTGCATATATCAGGATATCACTATGTCCCAATACTGCTGATGTTCAATTTGTTTACTTGGTTTAAGTGGTGCCACCCAGGTCTTCCACAACTATATTAATTATTTTCCCTTTGTAATTAGTAAGTATCTCAGAATGAAAATAAATATTCGGTTCCTTATTATACATTATACATTGGCTCACTACTTTTAGTGTCCTTTGATGATTCTTACCTGCAGCAATTATTACTGTGCTATTTGCCAAATGGTGATTTTCTAAGGCTATCATTCCTTCTATATTTACTATTTGGAATTGCACAATAAGAAGGAGGTTTCTCTTCTCCCCTATTTGTTTAATTTTTAATTACTTGTCTATGGGAGTATGGGTTCATAGATTCTTATTTTATTCTATGAGTTATAATCTATTATATCATTATTTATTTTCTTGCGCAAGTTACCCCATATTTGGTCATCAGGAGCTCTGTAGGGTCCTGTATCTTTCTACATGTCTCATTCTTTTTAGCACTTTCTTATTTTCCAACATCACAAGACATTCCAGGCTCATTTTGTTCTTTCCCTGCTCCAGCTGTGGAACCAGTCATATCTTTCAGGAGCCTTTTCCCTTTTCTTGGAGAATGGTATTTAAAAACCAAGATCTGGGAGCTAGTTATTCTCATTGCTATTGGGGTGTCACTACTTTGAGGACCTCTCAGGGGACAGAGCTATGTTTATATAATGATACATGTACATATGTAAGTAAGCACACACATCTGTTTCTATTTCTATCAATCTATGTAAATATTAAAATTCTGAGTTCATACTATCTCCAATTCCAATCCAAATCTATAGGGCTTATTCTAGCCTTCCTCTTTCTTTTTTCTTTGTTTTTTTCTTGGAACATTTGCATCTATTCAGAAAAAGAAATAAAATGAAAACAGAAAAAAAAAATTATACATACCATACCCCTTACCCCTCCCTTTCATTGATCACTAGCATTTCAGTCTAAATTTATTTTAACATTTGTTCCCCCTATTATTTATTTTTATTCCATATGTTCTACTCATTTGTTGACAAGGTAGATAAAAGGAGCATCAGACACAAGGTTTTCAGAATCACACAGTCACATTGTGACAGCTATATCATTATACAATCATCCTCGAGAAACATGGCTACTGGAACACAGCTCTACATTTTTAGGCAGTTCCCTCCAGCCTCTCCATTACATCTTGACTAACAAGGTGATATGTATTTAATGCGTAAGAATAACCTCCAGGATAATCTCTCGACTCTGTTTGGAATCTCTCAGCCATTGACACTTTATTTTGTCTCAATCCTTTGATGCTGAGTCTCAGCTCATTCTAGGGGTTTTCTCAATCCCTTGGTGCTGAGTCTCAGCTCATTCTAGGATTTCTGCCCCACATTGCCAGGAAGGTCCACACCCCTGGGAGTCATGTCCCACGTAGATGGGGGAGGGTGGCAAGTTTGCTTGTTGTGTTGGCTGGAGAGAGAGGCCACAAAAGAGGTTCTCTTGAGGGCCTTCCTCTTTCTTGTTTGTAATTCCTTTCTTTGACAGTGAGAACTCTGGTACTTATTATTCACAACATATTTACTTGTTTGATCGTTCCTAGAATACACACAAATTAGCATAACATTTTATTTTTTCATGTGCTTGGATTTAATTACAAAAGTGTTTCTATGAGAAATTTTATGTGAACTTTAAAATATCATTTAAAATATCCTCACATTTCCTTACTATACCGTCACCCTCAATAACTTTCTCCAGTAATGCAAATTTTTACCCGTTTATTCTTATGAAGACATTCCAAGCCTATCTTATTTCTTACCTAGTATTCTGAATTTATTAGAGGTTATTTTCCAATAACTTTTCTAAGGGGAGGGGTAGGAGTGGGAAAAAAATGTAGTATTTCTTCTTTTTCGATTTTACTTAGAATATACAAAATAATCCAAAACATCTCATCTTTTCATCTAATTTAACTTTTATATTAGCAAAATAGGTAAACATTAGAGCTTCTAACATGCAAAACATGGGCTTCTGTGCAACTTCTGAAGAGGTCAGTCAATGTAAAAAGGAAAGTTTCTCTGGAGACCTGGAAATTTGTTGAGATTACCCTGGGAAGGGACGCTATCCCCATTTAAAAGAAAAGACAGAATTGGAGAATTACATCTCTCTTAGTATTTCCCTGTATTCCAAGACCCTAAATTCTTGGTCCAGGCCCTTTAAGATAGGCTATTGAAAGCACTGCTGCCACATCTGCCATCATTGTAGAGGAGCTGAGATGTGCTGAAATATGGTCAGTGTAATTTTTGCTGTGTAGGAAACAGCACATAGATCTTGACTTTCTTTAAGCATAGGATGCCAATCAGAGACCTGAAGCCAGGTGGTTTACAATCCAGTTTGAATGCCTCCAGGAAATTCACCAAGGTCCTATGTTTACTCATTGTGGAGTAGATCATTTTCTGCAGGACCAGCTCTAGATAAAATAGGAACAAGTGAGAAAATTGTGTATCGCATATATAAGCTCATCGCCTCATATGCCCAAGATAAGTTGTACTCTATTTCTCTAATGGTAAACAAAAGCAAGTAAAACCAATCAATACGAATGGCTTAAAATTTCTGCCAAAACAAAAATTTTTATATTGATTAAAAAAGAAGCAATGATTCAGCTTCATATCCATTACAAAATTCTGTGTTAAAAATAAAAAGTCACAGTAAGGTATAAAATAAGTGGATGGGAAAAGAGACACCAGGAGAGTATAATGTAAAATACAGCAGAATGGCAAGATTATCAGACAAAATAAAATGTGTTCTAAAGGATCTAATGGGGCAAAATGATATGAAACATAAAAAATACAATCACACAAAACCTATAATAGTCACAAAACTTTATACGAAAAAAGTGTATATAAAGCAATAGAATATTCAGGAAGCTAAAAATATATAATAGACTTCAAATTTGGTGGTAGATTTTAATATTACTCTTTCACTATTAAATAGATTAAAAATGAATGACTGTAAAACATGCATTTTTTTTTGAGAACAGAGCTTTTTTGAAACAGAGTTTTTTTTTCCAAATTCTCAATGAATCTTTAAAAAAATAATTATGTAATAAGCTACAAAGAAAATCCCAATAAAAAATTAAAGCTATTATAGGACATATTTGGCTGCAAAGTAAAATTGGAAATGAACAATTAGATGATAAAAATTTTCCAACTGGTTAAATATAAATAATCTGCTTCTAAAAATACTTCTTGAATAAATGAGAAAAGCAAATCTAAAATCCAGATTATTTAGACATTATTAAAAATAGAAGTAGCACACATCAGATCCTAGAGGATACAGCCAGAGCCATACTCTGAGAACACATTCATAGCCTTGAATTATTTTGTGGTCAAAGGACAAAGATGAAAAATTAACTAAATCTTAAACTCAAGAAGCTATTAAAATCACCATAAAAGACCAAAATAAAATTGGAAAAATAAAGAATTCGAAAGCAAGATAAATAAAATTAATAAAGATTTATAGCTTTTTTTTTTTTCTAAATAAGAGAGATGAACTGGTGGTAAACCTGGGCCAAGGAAATATTTGAGAAGATGTAGGCAATACTATAGTGAGAGTAAGAAAGGGAACTATAATCACAGATACAGAGGTGTTTAAAATGATGGGAGAGTGATATTTATGCCAAAATTTTTTATTGACAAACTAGATAAAATGAATTACTTCAATGAAAATTAAAAATATGAAACTTGACAAGATAATGTAGGAAACTGAAATATACCAATAGTCACAGAATAAGCCAAGAATTTTGTTAAAGATTTACTTCCAGATAGTGTTAGAGGAGAGTTCTCTTAAGCCTTAAATGATCGTGTAGTCCATGTGGTTTTAAACTACAGATCATAGGAAAAGATGGGCAATTCAATTCAATTTTTTAGGCTATCATTTTCTAAATAACAAACCCAATAAAAATTGCAAAAACTGTAGACCAAGGACATTTATCAGTATAGATATAAATATCCTAAGGAAAATATTAGAAATTAAATCCTGCAGTTACTTAAAAAAAATAGCATGTCATGATCAAGGAAATTTTCTTTCATAAATTTAGGAATCACTAAAAATTTCATAACTGTATTAATGTTATATTTATGGGTGCCTATGGCAGACAAACTTCAAAATGTCCACTAGTCAGTGTCTACTATTATGTACAGCCTTGTATAATCTAATCCCTTGGAGTAGACTGACTTGCTTTTAACTAATAAAATTTGGTAACATGGAGGGGATGTCATTTCCATGATAATATTATAAAAGATTCCGACTTGCATCTTGTTAGCACATGCTCTCCCTTATCACTTCAGTGACGTAAGTAGTTATGCTGGATAGGTCCATAGGGCAAAGAATTTTGAGGGTGGCTTCTGGTCAAGAACCAACTAGAAACTGAGGCCCTCATGCTAACAGTCAAAAGGAACTGAATCTTGCCAGCTACCATGCAAATGAACTTGGAAGTAACTCCTTCCCCAGGTGATACTTCACATGAGACCCCAGCCCTAACTAGCACTTTGCTGTCTCACGAGAAATTCTGAAGCAAAGGGCCCTGCTAAGCCAGGCGTGGATTACCGTGACATATGGGGACAGGGGATAATCAATGTGTATTGTGTTAATCTGCTAAATTGGTGGTGATTACTTATGCAGCAACAGAGAAGTAAAACAGAGTTCTAACAGTCTTTCAACAAAATTGAACAGTCATTTCTCTAAGGGGACGCCTCCATTTAGTAGGCCACCTATTTCCAGAAAGGAATTTTTACTAGTAATATTTCAGGCCTCTCTCTATCCCTCCCTCCCATGGCATTTCTTGGCTCTGCCCTTAGAGATGTGTTTTGCCTGTGTTTACCTGTGAGTGAAGCTCCTTTCTGGAATGCTTTCCTCCATGTGGTATCATTACCAGGGCAGCACTGCCTGTGGGGAGGAAGCCTGTCATTATCCACTTATAGCTGCGTGGGTTTATTTCTAAGGTGAAGGATTAGGAAGCTACTTGAGTCCACACATCTAAGCCATATTTTATTATTAGTTTGACCAATTAAGCTGGTGTTTGATCTGCTTCCATTCAATTCTTTTGTGCAGGATTGGTTCTAAACTCAAGATAGGGAACAGGCAGGGTGTTACTCTAAGACGTCAACTAATGCTAATAAAAATTCTTGGTATAGTAGGAATAGAAGGAAACCTATTTAATAAGGCAAAGAGTATATAGCAGGCACCAATAGCAACCATCATATTGAATGTTGACCCATTAAAGGCATTTCTATTGAAGTCTGGAATATGGCAAGAAGGCCCACCTTTACTATTAGCACGCAACTTTGTTCTAGAGATTATAGCCACTGAAATAAGTGAGAAAAAGGAATAAGTAATACATATATTGGAAAGGAACATATACATATGTTGGTTTTCTAATGATATATTTCATACAAAGAAATTTCAAGAAATCAGCTGAAAAAAATAATGAAACCAATAAATATGGTCAGTAAAATGCAGAGAAAAAAAGTATACAAAATCCAGTTGCTTTTCTTCATACAACAAATGAAACAGGAAAAAATCCATTCACAATTGTAACTAAATTATAAAGTACCCAAAATATGCTTAACAAAAATTATGAAAAATATTTCTGAAGAAATCTATAGAATTTCTTTTTGAAAACTTATCTTTTGGAAAGGAGAAATACCTAAATAAATGGAGAAACAACTAGTAGAGGTCAATGACTTAAGCCCCTTAGGTTGGAATATGTTAACTACATTTCTCATCAGTTAAGAAACAGAAAACCAAATAATAGTACTAGAGGGTTTTTCAGGAAATGACCAGAAAACATCATTACCATGGTATCAAGTTCCAAATTAAATAAGTTTCTGAATTATACAATACCATTCAATAATTGTTATAATTTGGGGGCTTAAATAAGGCATATGTCACACCTGTTGGCTTGACAATTTTATCAGTCTTCAATGATCCTTCCTTAAATCTAAATGTCAGGACAGAATCATTATCACTGGAACCTTGGCATAAAGCAGAATCATCTGTGTGTATTTTCTTTTCATAGAAAAGGACCGTGTGGAACTATGTGTACACCAAAGAGAATGTTAAGTAGCTTCAGCAAACAGCATTTTCACCCAAGCCAAAGAGTGGTTCTCTTCAGGCATCAGAAAGCATCCATCATTTGAGCTACATCACCCATGTAAATCAGCAACAGTTTTGAATGGCACTGAACTGCCCTATAGAGGCCAAGTCAATTATGATGTGAGACTCCAGAAAGGTGCCAATAACAAATTAGTCCTCATTTAGAGGGTCTTTGGGCTGCAAAGACCAATGGATTATTAGATTATCTGCTTTTGATGAGGAATATTGCTGCTCAAGCAAATACCATGAAATAGGTTGGGTTAAACAATGGGAATTTATTTGCTCACAGTTTGGGGCTAAGAGAAAGTCCAAATCAAGGCACCATCAAGGTGATGCTTTCTTCCCAAAGGACTGCATTCTGGGGCTGGCTGCCAATAAGTCTTGATCCTGGGCTCCTTCGTCATATGGCAGTGCATATGGCTGCTACTCCAAGCTTCTCCCTTCTCTTTTGGGTTCCATTGATGTTCAGCTTCTGGCTGCTTGCTCAGTGACCTTTTCTCTTTGTCTAAATTTCATTCAGGATTAAGACCCATCCTAATTGGCCTGGGCCACACATTAACTGAAGTAACCTCTTCAAAAGGTCCTACTTAAATGAGTTCACACAGATAGGAATGGCTTAAGTTTAAGAGCATGTTTTCTGGGGTGCATGTAGCTTAAAGCCACCACAAATATTTTGTTTATATCAACAATGTATATGTCAAGACTGTAAATTTCAAGCAAGAAGATTCCATGATGTTTGAAGGTTCTGTGGAAGGAAATATCTAATGAACTGGAGGTTTCTCAAACACATTCCTTTGAAGTCATCCTTGACTCTGCTCTTTTTCTCCCTCTCCAATACAATCTCTTAGTATATCCTGTTGACCTTACTTACAAAATATATTCTGAGTTTGACAACTTGTCACTACTTCCCATTCTGACCTCAGCCACCATTCTCTCTCTCTTTTTTCTTCATCAAATTAGAATGTGCATTTTATTGACAAGGAAACGGAGGGTAGAGGGAACATAAAAACACATGAACACACTCACATACACATACACATACAAAGACATAGAAACACATGCGCTTATTGAGCACAGATGACTTATTTCTTAAGTAATTCAAACCAAGCAATTGATCGACTTGATCACTGGACAGATGTCTTAACAGGCCCATAGTTTTTCACATGAACCATGTTTTTTTTTCAGTTTGCCTCAAACACATCACTTTGCCAAGTGTTATGGTCAGACCTTTTATTAAAGGATGACTTCTTTGCTTTTGTTTTTTTTCAATCTACTCAATTTATTTTACCATTTGTTCTCCCTATTATTTATTTAGTTTTAATCCGTATTTTTTACTCATCTGTCCATACCATAGATAAAAGAAGCATCAGACACAAGGTTTCCACAATCACGCAGTCACATTGTGAAAGCTGTATCATTATACAATCATCTTCAAGGAACATGGCTATTGGAACACAGCTCTACATTTTCAGGCACCTCCCTCTAACCTCTCTAATACATCTTAAACTAAAAAAGGGGTTTCTATATAATTCGTAAGAATAACCTCCAGGATAACCTTTTGACTCTGTGTGGAATCTCTCAGCCACTGACACTTTATTTTGTCTCATTTCTCTCTTCCCCATTTTAGTCGAGAACGTTTTCTCAGTCTCTTGATGCTGAGTCCCAGCTCATTCTAGGATTTCTGTCCCACATTGCCAGGGAGGTTTACACCCCTGGGAGTCATGTCCCATGTAGAGAGGGAGTGGGCAGTAAGTTCGCTTGCTGTTTTGGCTGAGAGAGAGATAGGCCACATCTGAGCAACAAAAGAGGGTTTCTGGGGGTGACTCTTAGGACTAATTTTAAGCAGGCTTAGCCTATCCTTTGCAGGAATAAGTTTCATATGAACAAACCCCAAGATTGAGGGCTCTGACTATTGATTTGGTTGTCCCCACTGATTGTGAGAATATCAGGAATTCTCCACATGGGGAAGTTGAATTTTTCCTCTTTCTTGCCATTCCCCCAAGGGGACTTTGCAAATACTTCTTTATTCAGTGTTCAAATCACTCTGGGATTTATCAGGGCATACCCTGGACAAACCTACAAAATCTCATGCCCTATTCAAGGTTCTATGTACTTATGGTGTTCAGTAAGCCTGTCCATATAAGCTATATTAGGAAATGTACTAGTCAAATTATAAATTTTTGTACCAAATAAACATTTTTTGCTTTAGTCTCACACAGAAGTTGAAGTTCTAAAATATGAATGACCATCTATTTTCAACACCTGCAACATTGACATCCCTTTGTTCTTCCTCATGCAAAAACATTTTTTAATTTGTACATTTAGTCACTATCATTGTACACTCTAGCCATTCCTAGATTATACCATCTCAGTCATTATCATCTACGTTTCCTTCTGGTTTTATATGTGCCTCCAGCCCTCTTCCCTCTATCCTTCTCACATTCAGCTTCATTCAGTATACTTACATTATTGTGCTACAGTCAGGTAGTATTGTGCTATCCATTTCTGAATTTTTACAATCAGTCCTGTTGCACAATCTGTATCACTTCAGCTCCAATTACTCAATATCTACCCTATTTCTATCTCCTAATGACCTCTGTTCTTTTTTTTTTAGTAATTTTATTTTTTTTATTTTTTATTTTTTTTAGTAATTAAAAAACTTAACAAAAGAACATTAAGATATCATTCCATTCTACATATACAATCAGTAATTCTTAATATTATCACATAGTTGCATATTCATCATTTCTTAGAACATTTGCATCGATTTAGAAAAAGAAATAAAAAGACATCAGAAAAAGAAATAAAATGATAATAGAGAAAAAAAGATTATACATACCATACCCC
>PVIY010059427.1:0-12053 GCA_004026745.1 Myrmecophaga tridactyla | reverse complement strand
CCCCGGCGCCCCTCCTCCCCACCACCCGGCCCCGGCGTCCTTCCCAACCGCGAGCGTGCAGCCACCTGTCCTCCCCTCCTTCCCCAGGAAAGCAGGGCCCCCGCACCCGCTCCACCGGGCCCCCCTCCGCCCGTCCCCCCGGTCAGCCGCCGTGCGTAGACGCCTTCCTGGGAGACGGGCAGCCCCGCCCCTTTCTAAGGGTCGGAGACCCAGCTCTGGGCAGGGACCTGCAGCGGGTCCCCGCCGCCCGGGCTCACCGGAACACGTGCTCGGCGCTCCAGATCCGCATCGCCGCGCGCGGGAGGCCCAGGCCCCGCACCCAGAAGGAGGGCGCGGGGTGCGGGAGGGAGGTCCCCGGCCGGGGCTCAGCGCTCGGGGCTCGGCAGCCAGCGCGAGAGATGGGGTGGGGGGAGGGGTGGCGGGAGGCTCAGGCGCGCTCCCCGCGCACGTGACCCGCCGGCCTGCGGAGCCAGCAGGCGGCGCCCAAAAATAAGGCTGCGGCGAAAGAAGGCGGCGGCTAAAAATAGGGCTGCAGCGGAACCCTGCGATTGGGAACACGCGCGGTTGCTGCAGCCGCGCGATTGGGCGGGAGCGGAGTCCAGGCGGCGGGGGCGCACGAGCTGGAAATGTAGGGGGGTAGTGGCGAAAAGGGTGATCGTTATCAGTCGGGGTGGCGGGGAGCGCCCACATTTTCCAATCACGCGGTTTCGGCTGCTGGAGAAGTGAACTTAAAAATAAAGTCTCCTGCCTTCCACAAGGTACGAGAGGCAGCAAACAGCCCTCTTCCTGAATAAGCTTTAAAGGAAACTGCGACCGGCATCCGAGACTCCCGAGAACGCCAGCGCCCCATTCCTTGGGGCCGGGACATGCAGCCCCCACGTTCACGCTCTCCAGAAAAACCTAACTAATTCTCTAGGAGAAGGACCTCCCAAACTGTTTCCCAAACAGCCCTCCCCAACTCCCCCTGGCGCCTGGGGGAAATGTCTCCCCAAGCTTATGACAGAAGATGGGCTTTTTCAAATGGAAATAAAGACACAGAAAGTAAAGAGCCTGTTCGAGGTCTTGCAACTACCGGAATTCAGACCCATGGTCTGTGTGACTCCGAAGTCTGGGCTTATGATGAATTATGCCCTGGGAGCAGGAGGAGATGGGGCTGTAGTCTCACCCGGTTCCCTCTGTGTCAAATGGGGAGGCTGTACTGACCCTAGGGCTTTTGGTGAGGATGACGTGAGATCAGCGCAGGGATAGCGGCATGTGCTGGCATTTTTAGACAACCCGTCCCTCCTGCCACGCTAACCCAGACCACCCACAGTAACCCAGACCACCCAGAAAACTAACCTTGGACCTTTTCTTTCCTAAAATAAGGTGAGGAAATACTGCAAACACCCCTAAAAAAGGATTCCAGTATCTCTGGGAACTTTCTGCTGGGGATTATTTTTTTTTTTGAAGGATATAGTTCCCCAAAACCTGCAGGCTCATTTTATTTTATTTTATTTTATTCATGTCCAGTGAGCCACACTAGTGATAATAATCATAGTATTTAGCACCTGTCCTGGGTCAGACACTACCCTGCCATGTATGGTCTCATCCAATACTCAGGACAGTCCTATGAGAAAGGATACAGTTACCATCACCACCATTTTACCCATAGTGGGGACAGAGACACAGAGAGGTCAAGATGCTTGTTCAAGGTCACACAGCTAAGAACAGGCAGAGCTGGGATTAGAAAGCAGGCTGGCTGGAAGACTACAGCTCTTATTCCGAATTTGGTTCTGCCAGCATGATTGCTCAATTCTGAAGAGCTTTTGAGTATCACTATGAACACTTATCACTCTTCCTAAAGACAGCAGTCTGTCTATAGACTTGCTACGGTAAATGTGGCAGGTTGTGTTATGTACCCCAACAAAAGGCATGCTCTTAATCTGTATCCCTGTGGGTCAGAACCCACAGCAAATAACACCTCTTGAAGTTGTTATTTTTAGTTGAAGTGTGACCAAACTGAAGGGCGGGTCTTAAACCGTATTACTGGAGACCTTTATAAGCAGGAGAAATTCAGAAACAATCCTTCCAAGAAAGATTCGCAGGGGCCCGATGCAAGAAGTCAGCGGGAAAGGACAAAGGGGTGGCCATGTGATGGAGGCAAAAGTAGGAGCCAAAGAACTCCAAGGATTGCGGCAGGCTAGCACCAAAGTCCTACGGACTCCCGAGAGAAAGCATGGCCTGCTTGATGCCCTGATTTTGAACTTCAAGCCTCAGAAACCATGAGACAATAAATGCTTATTGTCTGTGCCAACCCACTGTGTGACATTTGTACTGACAGCAGGTAACCTAAGACAACGCCTCAGTCACCACTGTGCTAGACCCCAAATTTAAGACAGATCTGATTTCTTAACAATTCTTCCACTATTTAAAAATTATGTTATTCATACAATTGGATATCTCTATTGATTTTTTCTTCATTGATTTTTAATGCAGTAATTAGAAGCACATAAATGATTTCCATTATTTTACTGCAAATCCTACATCAAGATTACTACTTGAAACTTACAACATTTTTTTTTTTTTTTAACATGGGCAGGCACTGGGAATCGAACCCAGGTCCTCAGGCATGGCAGGCAAGCATTCTTACCTGCTGAGCCACCGTGGCCCACCCGAAACTTACAACATTTAAACTGCACTTTTCCCTAAACAGCAAACTCCATGTAAGCTGGCAGGTTGCTTTCAGGACTGTTATCTTTTTCACACCTCCAAGATTGTCTGGGCTCCGTAAGTTTGAATGATGGGAGAATGCCTTGCATTTGATACCTCCAACTCCACACCATTTCCAAAACCAAGTTTTGTCTTCTCCTTCCTGTGATTTGTATGAAAATGAATATGTGTGGGTTTTAAATCCTTGTCCTTAGCTGTTTTTATATATATCTCCTTTTATAGATTATAGGGCCCTTCAGGCAGGTTAGGAACTGGATCTTTGTAAACCAATGTCCAATAAATATGTACTGAGGTGCATTGAATTGCGGTTTTAAAAATGTGTCATCATTTACAACAGCATTTTCAGCAAATGCATATTGAGCATTAGGTTGATGAAAGAACGCTAAGCTGTGAGTTACACAATTGTGTCTGCTAAGAATTTAGCATCTACCTGAATAAACAGAATATAAACGTAATAATAATAATGCCCACTATTTGTGCATGCTGCTGTAGGCTGAGAACAGATGTGGTTGTCTTTGATTCTCAGAACATCTGGGGAGGAGATGGTCACAGTCTTCCCATTTTGCAGGTGAGAAGACAGAGGCTGAGACGGTGCATGTAGTGTGCTCCAGGCCTGGCTTGGGGCGGGACCTGAGTCTATTCTTTTTGCCACATGGGGAAACAAAGACGCAAACCCTTCAACACTTCGCACATGGAGCCGTACTCTTGCCTGGTGGTGCTGGAGTGGGATGGCGAAGCTCTTCTCACAGTCAGCCCCCTGTGCTCCTGCCGCAACCCCCGTTTCCTAAGATATCAACCTCTTCTCCCACACTCCGGCACTAAACTCACCACTGGAGCCCACTCACTCACCTCCCTTGGGACGGCCCTCTGGCTTTGTCTGACCCTCTTCGTGAGGTCCCCTATCCACTTGTTCCTGGAGTCAGCGGTCTGACACATCACCCACTGGTCAGTTGGTCCCCAGCCGGTGGATCACCTGCATTCTGAGTAACGTGAAGGCTGGACATCATCCTTCCTTCACTAAATGACACAGTGAGCACTGAGCATTCACCACCCGGTAGCACACACTAGCCATGCAGTTGGCATGAGGGGCTCACAGTCACTACTGCCCAACCACGCCCTCTGCCCTTGGCTGTGCCGGGAAAACCCTGGAATGAAGCCAGGACCTGCTCATCCCTGCACGTTTGCCGGGGGGGTCTCCTCGGGACCTGCTTTCCACTGCCCTTCTCGTCCCTCTTGACCCTTCTGTTCACACTGACACTGGGCCATCTGAGACCCAGTTCAGGGATCCTCCCTTCTGGGAAGCTTACTCCATGCCTCCCTCGCCCCGCCTGGACGAGGCACCCCTCCTTGTCAATCCCATGACAACCTGCCCATGCACACCCACCCTCATCCATTTATTTCCCTGTCTCTCCCACCAGCCTGGAATGCTTGTGAGCTCAGGAACTGTATTCGCCTTCCTGGTACTCCCAGGATGAGGAGCATAGTAAGTACACAGTAAATACATAATTGTTAAATAAATGAGAGGAAGTGACATCCCTGCCTAAAATCCTATACTGAAGGAAGTCCAGCTCTACTAGCCCCAATGTGGGCTAAAGGTAGGCGGTAGGCGCGGCTGGCAGTGGGCAGCTGAAGTAACCGGGCAGTGAGGGTAACCAAAAGGTGGGGTTCCTCCTCTTGTGGGAAGCCTTCCCGGACCTCCTTTTCCCCAGCTCTGGATGGGGAGCCAGTCCTGTATGCTTGCAGCGCCCTGTCACAAAATATAAGACGCACCTGGATGGGTGGACACCATGTGCTTTTGTCTTTGCATTCCCAGCACCAGGGACGTCTTGGGGACGTCACAAGGGAGTTTTGAATGAATGAGAGTGATCTTCCACCAGCTGCCTTACAGGGAGAGAAGGGACAGTGATGTAGAGAAGTAGAGCACTGGGTCTCATATTCAAATAGCCCAAGGAGCTTTTAAAAATACTGATGCTGGCAAAAGATGGAAGCAACCTAGACGTCCATCAGCAGATGAATGGACAAACAAAATGTGGTGTATACATGCGATGGAATATTACTCAGCCTTGAAAAGGAATGAAGTTCTGCCACGTGCCACTACATGGATGGACTTTGAAGACGTCACTTTGAACAGAATAAGCCAGACACAAAGAGATGGATATTGTATGATTGCACTTATATAAAATAACGAGAATATGCAAACTCATAGAGATAGAAAGTCAAGTGCAGGTTACAGGGGCAGGGAAGGGGGGGTCAGTGCCTGATGTGTAGGGCATCTGCTTGGAGCTGTGGGAAGGTTCTGGTGAAGGATACCTGAGAGGGGAACCCGATATGGTGAATGTGCTTAATCCCAGGGAATGCTGTGCTTGGGAGTGGGTGAGGTAGGAAGGTTCAAGTTGTAAATATGTTTCCGCAGTACTTTTTTTTAATGAAGAGCAACTAAAAGCAATAATCCATGAGCCTGGACTGGATCTAATAATGGAGGGGAACCAAAATAACATTATCGAGACATATGGTAAAATTGGAATATGGGCTGAAAACTTTATATACACCAATGTCCTTGAACTTGGTAACTGTAGTTAAGGTAGTTATAGAGTGAATATCCTTGTTCTTAGCAAATACACATGCAAGTATTAAGTGTTCAAGGAGAATGGTAAGTCACAACTTATCAAACGTTCAGAAAATAGATGATCGATAACTAGACAGATAGATGGATTGATTGAGCTATACAGCAAAAGTGGCCAAATGTTGAAATTGATGGATTTGATATCTGAGGGTATGAGAGAATGCTGGAGTTCTCGCTATGGGGTTTGTATTATTTATGCAACTGCCCAGTAAGCTTCAAATTATTTCTAAATTAAAAGTTTAAAGAAAAGGGTAAAAAAAAAAACACCAAAACCTAGAAATGGGTTCTTTAAGACCTTATCACACCACTTCTCAGCTACCAGGCCCTCCTTAGCTAGGGACCTGTGATTAAACCATAATAAGTGCATTTGAATGAACATTCCAGCGAAAAGCCCCTTAACAGGTACAGCCTCCAGTCCTGCAGCTTTCCCCACCTCCGTCAGTGAAACCTGCTCTCCAGCCTCGCAGCCCTCTCCAGCCCCTGGACCCTCGTCCCCGCACATGCCAGCAGCCCCTCCTGGCCTTCCCGGTTTCCCACCCCAGACATGTGGTTGACTCTCTGAACCACTCATGCCCCAATCCCTCCATTCTTTTTCCCTCTAGCTTTTTGCCACACCCACCAAGCCATCTCTGCTACATTCTGCCTCCTCCTACAGGACCTGAAATGACTCTGTGCTACAGGGAAGAAATCACAATCTTGCAGGTCATTGCACAAGAAATTTTAGGAGTCCTGTTTTGTCCGGGCCCTCTCTCAATGATTTCATATATCCTTGGCCAGCGCCATCTCCATAGCACCCCGCTGGTTCCAAACCTTTACGGCTCTCTCCGCGCTCCCTAGTCAAATCCTGGTCCCTCCAGATCAGGACGGGAGACTTTGCTTCTTGCTCTGGGGAGAAAATTCAGCCAGGAGGCTGCTCTCCACGGGCCTCAGGGCATTTGCGTGTAGACTCCAGCTGGCCCAGGCTACGACCCCTTGGTTATTGCGTGACCTTGAACGAGCTGCCAACCTTCTCTAAGCCCCAGATCCAGGTCCAGGCCAGGCTCCCTGCTGCACCGCCTCCCCTGCTGTCTCCATGGCTGTCTCCTTCAAGAGCCCCCCACCCCCCAGCCATCTCCATTTCTTCCACCCACCTGTCGTTCCACCCCACCTCCCACCCTTGATAATAAACAGGACCAAGCCTATTTGGCTTAAAAAAATAGAACAAGACAAAACCACTTCTCCCCCGACACGGTCCCTACCTGGGGGTCCTTGGAGGAGGCTCAGGATTTAAGCCATCCTGCCCACCCTGTCCTTTCCAAACAAACCATGAGGGACAATTTGTCCTTGTTTGGGGATTGTGGGAACAGAACAATCCCGAAGCGGCCTGCTGCTTGGATAGAAGATGAGCTGTTCTTTTTAACTCGAATGTTCTCATTGCCGTAGGGATGTCCTGGCAGAGATGGACTCTAGTTTGGGGTGCTCTGAGCAGACATCCTGGGCACCCATGGCCCTGGCTGGACAGTTGTCAGGGGCCTGGCCACTCCGGCAGAACTCGCCGCTGGGGTGCTGGTGGCCAGCGGATACACAGAACTGAGCCAGGAGCTCCAACAGTGTCCTTGTTTGTGTTTGTTTCGTGGTGGCTGCAGGATTGGAAAGATGCCATTCAAAATGGCAAATGGCCACCTATTCATTGGCTAAACCAAGCACAGGATCCGGGGTTTGCTCCAATAGTTATCAAGCAAAAAGGGGTGGTAGAGGCAGCTGCTGGCACGCGAGTCATGCAGCGAGTCTGGGATTGGTGCTTGTCCCAGCAGTTATGGGGCCAGGAGAAGAGATTCCCAAGGAAGGGAGGATAAGGGACAGACGGAATCCCTAATCATCATCATTTGCTGAAGCGGCTCTTCTACATTTCTTTGGCTTGAGAACCAGGGCCATTTCCTTGGTTTTCAAAATCACAGTCCATACTTGTTCTCTCCACTTTTTTGCTACTTATTTATCCTGCAACTTACTCTAATGGGCTCCAGAAGTGCCTCCTCTCATTCGAGTCACTCATAGCAACCAAATTTTCCAGTCCACTGGGTTCAGTCCCCTCAGCTTTCTAGACCCTTCTACTACACTTGAACTAACAAACACTATCTTCTTGAAACTCCCCCCTTAGTTTCAAGGACACTCCATTTCTCTGGTTCTCTTGTGACATTCCTTCTCTGTCTCCTTAGCATATTCCTCCTCCTCTCTGTTCTCATTCTACCTCCTCCCCCAACGTGAGCTTATTGAGTTCCAAGGTGACCAATTCCAAAACCTGTGTCTCTATCAGGTTTCTATCCCAAGCTTCAAACTCAAACATGCAGCTGCCTGGGAAATACTCCCTGGGTACCTCCATCAAGCTCACAGTGTCTCACTCATCTTCCTCTATAAGCAGCTTCCTCTTCCAGGGTTCACTGGCCAAGTAGCTGGTACCACTTCAGTGCCCCCGGCTGGAGAACGGGGAGTCTGCACCCAGTCCTTTGGAATTTACCACTTCAGAATGGTTTCAATCCATTCCCTGTCCTTCATCCCTTCAAGAGGCAATAGAGTTTGACAGTTGAAGGCACGGGTTTGAAAACGAGCAAACCTGGAGTCCAGACCTAGCCTCCCTTCTACTTAATCTCTAAACTTCAGTGTCATCATCTGTAAAATGGGGAAGTGGGAGGACCCACCCGCAGGCCTTGCCAGAAGTAAACGAGAGTGCAAAAGTTCTTTCTACAGAAACTGGTAGAGAGTAAACAATAGATTTGAGAGGCCATTGTTTCTAGTAGTGGAGCCACTGCCCCTGCTGACTGGTGAGCCTGCTGAGTCCCTCCTCTTTCCCTTCTGGCTTACCCCGCAGTCCTGGGAGACTCATGTCAGCCTGCAGCCCCTCCAGGAAGCTTTACTGGATTCCCCCTTTGGGTGCGCCCGGCTCCTCCTCCACGCCCTGCAATCTCCCTGTGGTTACACTCAGCACATTGTTTTATAATTGCTCTGCTTGTTTATGTTTCTGTCCCTCCCACTGCGTTGATGCTCATTGAAAATGCAGATTTATGGGCTCCAGTACTGCCTTTTGCATTGGCATCTTGGTGAGCCCCAGGAAATGGCATTTTTAATGGGCACACTAAGCAATCATCGTGCTTCCTAAAGTTTGGAAAACAGCACAGCACTCCTCTTCCTGAGCTCCTCGAGGAGAGGGACGGCACTTAGTCACCTTTCTGCACTCAGGGTCTGTCCCAGGACATGGCAAATAGCAGGTACTTGACGACTGCTTGTTCAGTGAGTCAAGGATGACTCCCCGGAAGCCCGAACTCTGGGAGTGGCTCCAGCCCTCTGGACATCTGCTGACATGCTGTCCAGTCCTCTCTCTTCCACACTGGGGCTCAGAAGCCCTGATACATTTCAGGGCACCTGTGGGGTAAACCAAGAAATGCAGCCAGTAGTCCTACTTTATTCAGATTCTGTATATTGAGATTCCGTGTCAGAATCTCATTTTTACCAGAGTCTGCTGCTAAAAATAAGTGATTAAGTTTGTAAACTGCTGTACCAGAATTTTTTTTTTTTTTAATTCAGGGAGCAAATTCGATTTCCCACAGGTAAAAAATTTTGAAGAACTTTTTTGAGCTGGTTGCTTCTCATTTGCCACCAATATTATTTCATTATCCCTAGGGCTATGAAATTAGTAGAAATTAAGCTCTAAAGTTGAATTGATCTTCAATACAGTGGAAATTAAGACCTGTCAGAACAAGACACCAGAAGGTCAGGGAATCGTATCGCTAATTTATAAAACGTTATTGAAATCCAAAGACCCTTCTCTCACTAAATTCAGAGCTACCCTGAGCCTCAAAACACCCAAGATGTATTAGCATATGATTAAAACAGAGTACATCAATGTAAGCTATTACCTTCCACGGTTTCTGTCTCTATATGACTGATTTCTCTTTCCAGCCCCTATATACAATTCCAAAGTAAGTCTTTCCAATCCATACCCTAAATTTTGCTCCTTTTTTCTGCTTCTGGGCAAAATTCTATTGAATAGAGCCTCCGTGGCTGTTCATTAGAACCCTAACAAACCATTCCCTTCCCAGCTAGCAAATCCCCTTCTTAGAAACCTATTTTCCTCTAAAATACAGATTCCTGCATGTATCAGTCTCTCTGCAGCCCAGATCTTCCCCTTCCTCTGACTGTCCCCAAAAGCTCAAAACCCTTTACTGCCAAGGGCATCCATTCACCATCTCTTTTTGTCTCTCCTGCCTCACAGAATTCTGCCAACAGCTGAAAAAAAAAGCTTTTCTCCACAACCACACTACATAAATAATAGGGGAGAAAAGTCTAAATGCCCAATTATCAGGGATTGGTTCAATAAATTATGATGCATTCATACAATCCAGAATAAATATGAAAATTTATCTCAAAAATTTATTCCAAAATAAATATGATGTTCCATATTTATTGGAGTAAAAAAAGTTTATAACATATTGAGATAAGGAGTTTATAAAATACTGTATCAGCTTAACCTTATACAAAGCAGAGCACTGGGTTATTAGGGGTGATCTACAAGCAATAGTAAAATCATAATATTAATTTTTTCCCCCAATTCCAGCCTTATGACCTCATTTAAGTTTTGACCAGCAGGAGGCATACTTGCCTTAATGACTCCTAGACCTTTCCTGCCACCTAGTGGGGAATACTTGCAGCGCAGCCACTTGGAATTTCAAGGAGGAAACTCTGCATTGGACATTGTTTTTAGAAAGCAAATTGAGGGTGCACGGGTGGTTCAGTAGTAGAATGCTCGCCTTCCATGTGGGAGGCCCACGTTCGATTCCCAGACTGTGCACCAAAAAAATAAAAAAGCAATTCACAGAGGGCCCAGCCTCTCCAGAACACCAACTAATTCCATCCCCCTATCCCATATTATCGACAGCCCCTTCCAACATGAAAAGTTAGAATGGGCATAGCCCAGATACCCCTAAAGAGAGGGAGAAAAATCAAAGGTGAAGGTAGAGTTATACAGAGAAGGTAGGATTTAACAAACAAGCATGATTGCTGAATCATTACATTGATATCTCTTTTAGTCTCCAGTATCTCACAACAGCTAGAAGTAAAAACCTAAAATTGTGGAATTGTAACCCATACCAAACTCTGAAATCTGTTCTGCAACTAATTGTTGTGATGTGCTTTGAAATTTATTGCTTTTTTTATATATGTTATTTTTCATTTAAAAAAAGTCTATTGTGATGATAAATGCACAGCTATATGATATTGTGAACCCCTGATTGTACACTTTGGATGATTACATGATATGTGAATATATAATGCATATCAATAAAAATAAATAATTGTTTTAAAAGAAAGAAAAAAAACAATTCAAAGGGGGAGCACAAGTGGTTCAGTAGCAGACTGCCTGCCATTTGGGAGACCTGGGTTCAGTTTCTGGCCCATGTAACACTCCCCCACTTAAAAAAGGCAATTTGATAAGCCAGAAATGAAAGGACAATTACTGCTTGGTCTCATTAATATAAACTAACTATAAAGAAGAAACTCTGAAACTTGAAATCAAGAGCATAGTTTATCAGGGGATAGAAAGTGGGCAGATTGGGCAATCGATGATCAAGGAGGACAGAATGTTCAATAAGCCTCATTGTAAATACACCTAATTGTAAACTCTTATAGAAGCCACATCTATTCCTGAGTTTTAACTGTTTTTTCTAAATTCTGAGATGCTGGGTTCTTTGTGTATCACCTGGTACTTCCCTGGAACTTTAGGTACCTGTGTGACACCTGAGTCTCAGAGTTAGAGTCCTGCAGTTCTGAAAGTCAGCACTACTCCATACAGCAACTGTTAAAGAAGCTGACAAAAAAATCAGACTTCAATTGGAGATACGAATGAGGCAGATCTGGTTACGACTAAGGTAAATCAGAATACAGGATAAAGGATGATATTGTCTGTATTTTAAAACTTTAAACTCTGGTGAGACCAAAGGCAGAGATGTTTATTTGGTCCAAAATTTAAATTTTCTCTAGCACACTATCAAATTTAACCTGATCGGTTTATTTAAACAACTTAATTACATGGAACCTAGAATAGGGGATCAGAGCTTGTTGCTCTGTACAGATTAATGTCATACCCTGATGAGTACTTTGGGCAGAAAATAAAAAAGTATTTGCAAAGTCCACTTGAGGGACTGGGGTAAAAGGTGGAACTATTAATCTTCTCCACCAGGGGAATTTCTCATATTCTCTTAAGTATTGGGGACTACCAATAATAATAAGCCAAGCTCTTGATCTTGAGGTTTGTCCTTATGAAACTTATTTCTGCAAAAGCGAAGCTGAGCCTACTTGTAATTATGGCTGAGTCACCCCCAGAGAACATGTTTTGTTGTTCAGATATGGTCTTTCTCTCTAAACCAACTCTGCAAATAAACTCACTACCCTCCCCCTTTTGTGGGACATGACCCTGAGGGGTGTAAGTCTCCCTGGCAACATGGGACAGGACTCCCAGGAATGAGCCTGGCCCTAAATGCTTTTTTTTTTATGAACTTTTTTATTAATTAAAAAACTTAACAAAAGAACATTAAGATATCATTCCATTCTACATATACAATCAGTAATTCTTAATATTATCACATAGTTGCATATTCATCATTTCTTAGAACATTTGCATCGATTTAGAAAAAGAAATAAAAAGACATCAGAAAAAGAAATAAAACGATAATAGAGAAAAAAAAATTATACA
>PVIY010059426.1:0-12053 GCA_004026745.1 Myrmecophaga tridactyla | reverse complement strand
GTATGTATAATCTTTTTTTCTCTGTTATCGTTTTATTTCTTTTTCTGATGTCTTTTTATTTCTTTCTCTAAATCGATGCAAATGTTCTAAGAGATGATGAATATGCAACTATGTGATAATATTAAGAATTACTGATTGTATATGTAGAATGGAATGATATATTAATGTTCTTCTGTTAAGTTTTTTAATTAGTTTAAAAAAAAAAAAGATAAGCTCTGTTCAGTCACGTGGAACCACTCCGTGCCTCACCCCCACACCCCACCCCCAGCCCTGCCTTTGCACAGACCTCGCGCTGTTCTCTCGAAGCTCCTCCCCGCGCAGTCCTCCCAACCGCGGTCTCCAGCAGGGGTCGCTGCAACTTTTAGGCCGCGCGCTCGCGACCGTTCGGCCCGCTCTCTCCACCCCGGCGCTGGCGGAAGAGGCGGGACGCAGGCGAGGGGCGGCCGAGAGGCCAGCCGTCAGCGCGGCCGCGGGGAGGGGGGAGGGACGAGTTCCCCCGACCTACAGGTAACTGCGCAGTGACCCGCGCGCCGCGCCGCCCCTGCCCTGCCACCCGCGCCGCTCTCGCCGGGTCCCCGCGCCCCCCTTTGTTGCCTTACCGCGCGTACCTGTGAAGTGGAGCACAGCGAGCCCCTGTTCGCTGCCGGCTTTCCTCCGCAGGAGCCTTTCGGGCAGCCGAGTCGCTGACGCCCGGTGGGCTGCAGGGGTCGTGGGAATTGGGCGGGTCAAAGCTACCCGCCCCTTGTTCCTGCTGTTGCGCTGGGTTCATACCCTGACCGGGAGCCTGGGGACACAGTTCAGTTTCACTTGACCTTGATGATCTGGCGAAAGTGCTCAGCTTGGAGGGATGGGGAGAGAGCGAGGGGAACCTGGCCCTGTCTCAGCTGTCGATCTCCGAGGACTCCAGGAGGGAGAATTATTATTGTTACTATTATTTTTGCAACAGACCTAAAATATTTGGGGCTGTGTATGTGTGTATGGTAAATAAGTATTAGTTTTCCGTCTCATGGAGCAGTGAACAGGCCCAGGAACGTGCAGCAGCAACTCGCAACGTCATTCAGGTCAAGGACAGAGTTGCCTTTGGATCCCAGACTTATTTTTCTCACAGCCTTGGGTTACTTCACTCTCTACAGGAGAGAGTCCCCATAACCTCCTATGGGTTTCCTGCCACAGTTAGGAAACCCCCTACTGATGGCCACAGCACTGCCAAAGAGCTCTTTTAAAATGCCAGTCCTCTTGGATTGCTTCTCTGCTTAAGGTCTTTCCGTGCCTCATATGCTTTCTGGTCAAGTCCACGTGTTAGTATGCAAGGCCCTTTGCACATCGTTCTTGTCACATCTTTGTGTGTGTTTTTCCTAGTTCATTATGATGTCTCAGCCCTCCTGATCTATCTTCCTTACACAAGTATTAAGCATTTACTATGTGTCAAGCAATATTCTGGGCACATGAGATTGTTCAACAAAGAAAAAAAGGCACAAGTAAAGATTCCTATCCTTGAGTTCATATTTAGTGGGGAAGAATGCAAAACAAAACAAAACAGTGAATTATATAACATATTAAAAAGCGGTAAGTGCTTTGGAGGAAGAAGGTAGAGCAGGGTGAGGGACACGTGTTGAGAGAGTAAGATGCCTGTTGAATAGAGCTGGAGTGGGTAAGCTTCACTGAGATGGCATTTGAGTTAAGACTTTAAGGAGGTGAGGAGTTATCCATGCAGCTATCTGTGGTAAGAGTATTTTAGGCTCAGCTAGAGAACAAAGGCCCCTCCCAAAAAATGTGCCTGATGTGTGTATTTGAGAAGCAGCAGAGAGGCCAGTGTGGCTGAAGCCGAGTGACCAAGGCTGAGAGTGGTGAGATGAGGTCAGAGAGGGAACCAGAGTACATCCAGCCTGTAGACCATGGTCAGGACTTAGCTTTTGTAGGATTTTGGAGAAAAGACTAAAGGAACCTTTGGAGTAACTCCAGTGATAGATGATGGTGGCCTGAATCAGTATAGTAGTAGTGAAAGTGGTGTGAAGTGGTGGGATTCTGGGCATGTTTTAAATATACAGCCAGCATGATTTCCTGATATAATAGATATGATGATGAAAAAAGAAAAGAATGACTGGAAGTTTTTTTCCTTAGCAACTGGAAGGATGCGGAGTTGCCATTAACTAAAATAGGAAGATTGTAGGTAGAGCAGGCTTAGGGATAGGGTATAACAGCAATTTTTGTGGACATCTATTAAGCTTGAGGTGCCTCTACCCACCCAAGAGGAGATGTTGAATAGACAGTTGCAAAGTGTGTCAGGTGCATTGCTTCACAAGGAGGATTCACAGGGTTTCACCTGCAGTCCTACTTGTGGTCATAATTTATTATAGTGAAAGGATACAAAGCAAAATCAGCACAGGGAAAAGGTGAAGTCCAAAGGAAACCAGACACATGCTGCCAGGAGTCCTCTCCTAGTGGAGTCACACAGGACATGCTTAATTCCTTAAACAACTGACAACAGTGAAATATCTATCAGGAATTCAGATCCATAGGTTTTCATCTGGAGCTGATCACACAGATGGACTCTGCTTAGCATTTAATAAAAGTCTAGACTACAGTAGGAAAGCAAATATTCAACATAAATCATATTGTCTGCACAAATACTTTAGGTACAATGAGCCACTCGTAACAGAATGGTGGGAATCCTCCTGAAATCAAATTCTCAGAGGCCAGCCCAGGGCCAGCCTTGCAAGCAGGCCTTTCTAAGGATAGCAGTTTCAGGCTTGCCATGTATTCCTTTCTGCTCAGAAATATAAACCTGCAATTTGGGAGAAAGGTCTGGAATAGGGATATAAATTAGAGGGTAGTTGGCATATAGGTTGGTATTTAAAGCCATGGCAATTTTCGGTATCTTGATATGCATTTTAGGGGTGCACTAAAGAGCTGAACATTTCACTGGATGAAGTGAATGTAGAAAAGCAGAGGACTTAGGACTGTGCTTTAGGGCCCTTCAATGTTAAGATATCAGAGAGATACCACACTAATGCGAAGTGTTAGTAATAGAAAAACTATGTGGAGGGGGATATACGGGAACTCTATTTTCTATGTGATTTTTCTGTAAACCTACAACTTCTATTTAAAAAAAAAAATGAGAAGACATTTTTCCTGAGTCTGAGAAGAAGCCCCAGTGAGGTACGAGGAAAACCAAGAGTGAGGTGTCCTGGAAGCCAAGTTAAGAAGTGAGGAATTATTAATTGTGTCACGTACTGCTGAGAAGTCAGCTAAGATGTGGACTAACAAATAACTTTGGATTTAGAAAATGAAAGGAGATGAACTGAGTATAAGCAACCCTCTAAAGTTTTGTTTTACAAAGGAACAAGTAAAAGAGCAGTAGCTGGAGGGTAGCCGGGTCAAGAGATGATTGTCTGTTTGCTTGTTTTTTAATGAGAGAAATAACACTATGCCTATGGGAATGATCCATTAGGAAGCAAACAAACAAACAAACAAAAAAACCTGCTGCATCTGGCTGTTTCCTCAGAGTACACTTTCAGGTCTTTGCAGTCAGAACTCTCCTCAGACATCCCCTCTTTTGGCTCCAGACTGCGCAGGGTCCAGCCTCCTCTGGACCTGCTGCTTTCACTTGGGTTCTCTGACAGCCAGTTTACCTGCCCACATTCTCCTTAAATTACAGTTTCTTGAGGCCAGGGACTGGTGTTTTATACATGGCCCTAGCCAGGCATTTGGCATATGTGAGCAAATGAGTGAATGGACAGGGTGGGGGTGGGGGGGGTATAGTAGTAAGTAGGATCCACATTTTATTTCTAGAAAAACGAATCTGCAAAAGTTCACTAGTTTTTGTATGCTAGCAGATTGGAAACGGGAGTGAAGAATGTGGCCAAGTCTTTACCCTGTCACCGCTTTAGCATTTGGGAGATGAGAGGGTGACACAAGACATACAGAAATGTTAAGACAAGAATCTGGAAAAGGGCATGGTCCATGTGGGCAGGGGAGGGTGGAGGAAGGTGGGATGGATACAGATCCTGGAAGTGGTGGGGGTGAAGGGGAGGCCATGCTAAGAGAACAGAAGCTTTTTTTTTTTTTTCCGTAGTGGACTCTTGTTTTCAAACGAAATATATTATAAGGAACCCTAATATTCATCAGTCCTCCTCTGGTTGAAGGCGTCTGAAGGTCTGTTTAGCCCCCTCCTCTCGCACTCCCATCCTAACTTGGGGCTCCCCTAACCAGTTTTGAAATCCCTAGGCAGATTCTGGGTTCTCAGACTGTGCCCCTTTGGCCCTTAGCATCTATTGCCAACATCTGGAAATGGTTATCATCTCCTGAGTTGCAGCAAAAATTAGGTTCATGAAGTTTTCTCAAATTTATGTTTGCCATATATTTTATCTAAACTTTCAGCACCTGTCGATTTGCCTGCTGGAAAAGCAAACATCACGAAGGGAGGGAATGAGTAGCTAATAAATATAAAGGGAATGCTTGGGCCTCACGTTTTGATTATGCTTATTTTTTTTTCATCTAAGTGTGATTTTAAATAGCTATTTTCCATTGATAAAAGTTCTCTAGTAAAGGTAAATATAACTATTTGTGATTCATGCAGAGAGCAACAGCATATCCAGACATTCCTCAAAGGAGAAGACTGTAGTATAGAGGAAACATCTTTGAAGGAAGTGCGGGAGCCCAGAAACTGACCGAGACAGGACTTTCCACCCCCCAGCTATGGGCACTTCCCTTTCCTAGGGTGCCTTCTCTTAGGATTTCTTCTAAGTTGGGGCAGAAGTTCCTCCCACTCTCCATGAAATTATCCATTCTCTTTGGTATTGTGGTAAGTGGAGGTTAGCTTTTTTCCTAGAAAAAATGACATGGTGTGGCAGAAAGAAAAGTATACTTGCAGTCAGAAGATTTACAGGCATTTCAGCATAGTGGTAAAGAGCCTAGGCTTTGGAGCCAAGATGCCTGGGTTCAAATCCTGGCTGTACCACTTAATATTTATGTGACCCTATATCTGAGATAGGCTTGTTGGGAGGATTAGATGAGCAAATATATATAGAAAAGTGCCTAATGTACCTTACATATAGTATACAGTAAGTGTAAAAAGACTTGGAGCACTCAGGATGGCACCCCTAGGAGGTAGGCACAGGTATTCTGGTTGTGGGGTCTAGGGTTATCTGGTGGGTTCTCCCTTGGCTCACTTACAACCCCATTCCCTGGGCCAGAGCAGTGGCCACCAAGAACACCAAGCAGTTTGGGAAGAGAAATGCCAATCTGTTAAGAAGCATCCAGCCTGTATATGGAACAGAGTACCCTCCTCTAGACCCTCAACTAAACAAAAACTTTGTTAAAGAACTGTCAAAAGTCAGTGCAGTTCCTCCGAAGAGTAAGGTGGCCTCCAACTTTCATGAGTTTGCCCAGAGTACCAGTGATGCCTAGGAATTAGTTTGCTAATTCACAAAAGTTTGCTTTGGCCACTGCAGCACAAGTCCTAGAAAACCACAGCAGGCTGAGTCTGAAGCCAGAATGTCCCAGTCAACAGCACCTGAAATTCCTGCCAACTATAAGGTTATAAAGCCTAACAGTGACACCCAACTCTCCAGAAACTCCATTGATACATGCCTGAGGAACCCACTTCATAAACAGCAGTCACTCTCTCTGACCCATCAATCCCCCCATTCCCTGGATCTCAGACCAGAATGCTACTGAGACTCCTCCAATAACTGTCCAGGAGAAAACCCACCTAGAAAAATCCCATCAGCGTCTCTCCAGCCACATCACTGACTCAGATGAACTGAGGAAGTGTTGCCTGACAGGGGTTTCCAGGGAGGTTTGTCCTGTAACCAGAAACTCCTGTCAGGCTGTCTCCCAGCAAACACTGGGAAGAAGAAGTTGACCCTGCAGCAGAAGTGGGAGGAATATTCTGGCTTTATTGAATAGTATTATGATTCTCGAAGTAAAGAGCATCACCGTGGTACCTACAGACGCATTCACACTGACAGTGCAAGGATGAATCCTCTCATTCCATTGTTCCGGCAGCCACCTATACAGGAGGTCTTCAAAAGAAGACCTATCTGACACCCTGCCAGTGGGGATGTCCAAGGAATTAATGACCTGGTCACTCTGTTTTTTTGTCATATTCCTCTTAGTATATGTGAAAGAGGATGTGGAGAACTCTGATGTGACCAGCTTGTCTCAGGATATGCTGCAAAGCATTGAAAGCTTGATAGCTTTTGGTTCATGAACAGGCTGCTGGATAGAAGCCAGGATAATCACCCCTTGGCACAACTGGGGATTCAAAAGAAGGTCAAAGTACTAGAAATGTTTCTCAGCCAGAGTGATAAACAGGTACATAATTACTTCAGGAGGTATGAGGTCGAATGCCTACAGTTTTCTTGGATGAACAACCTACTTATGTGGAAGTTTCCCTTTCATTGTACCAGAGCCTGTGGCACACATGCCAGTGTGTACCAGAACAGTTCTTCCACTTCTGACTATACGTGCATGCGGCCCTCTCAGTCAAGTGGAGGAAAGAGATCCTGGATGAGGAGTGCTTTCAGGGTCTCCTCATGCCACTGCAGAACCTACCTGTGATTCACCTGGGGCAACAAAGAGAATGTGCTGCTTCTCACTGAGGCATACAGAATCAAGTACGTGTTTGCCGATGCCCCCAATCGCTACCACCAATAGGTGAGGTCTCTGCTTGGGAACCCAGAGTGCTGTATCTCTCATAGCAGTCTGATCTCTGTGGCCACTGTACAATCGTGAATACTGGTCAGGAGCCAGTTCTGCTGTAAAAAATTTGTGCCTGCTTCCCAGGTCTTAACTTTTTGGCATGCCTATCTACCACTCCATGTATCTGATTTGTCTCTTGGGCCACTGTCAGTATTCCAGGCCATGTGAATGGGCCCAGCTCTGGGAGAGAACAGAAAAGGGGATACTGGTTATCTGGCCCTTTAAAAGAAACTGGACAAAAGAAAGGGAAGGCTCAGAATCTCAACTCACATTGTCCCTACATGGGCTGGCTATCTCACCTCCCATCCTCAACTGGTACTCTTCCTCTTTGTGACACAGTTTTAAACACCTTGTGTTTAAGACTCTGGCCCCTACCCTAATCTTCTGTTTCCTAGCCTTTTTCTGTCCTAAACTGAGCCAGAGAGAGACAGCTTTTCAAGACTTTTGCTCTCAAATGGAGGCACTGCTGATGCTTTTAACACTGGGAAGAGACCTACATCCAAGGGCTAGGAATTTTATTTTTCCTTCTCTGATCAGACATCTTTATGTGTATGTAGTGAGGCTGTGTGTACATACACACCTATCAGATTTGTGTCTCCAGACTGGCCCCACCAGAACTGTCTGGGTAGGGCCCAGTGACCAGGGGTAAAAGCGATGCTTGAGAATGATCAGAGGAGGGAAGGAAGGTTTTTATCTCTCCAAACCCTTTTCCCATGATGATCTGCTCCAAAAGATACTGTGTTAATTGTGTTGTTATGTATATGGATAAAGATGTACAATTATGTGTCCTTTTTGTAGCAGATATGATTTTTATATTTATAAGTATATCACCAGGTGAAAGCAGTCTAAGTCACTAGCACAGATGAAGTTACCAGGCAAGCAGCTTCAGTGGTCCAGGTTGGTTTGGTGCCTTTCTATGAGGGAAGTGGGATGGGTGTCTGCTAGAGTGAGTATGGCTGAGCAGATGGAGCTGCTTTTGAAATCAGTGGCAGTCATCCCAAGCATCAATGTCTCAGAGTTTTTCTCTCCTTCCCTTTCTTCCCACTTCTCCCTCAATCTTTCTGGAGCATCTTCCCTGCTCCCTCCTGCTCTTCAGCAGAAAAGGTGTAAAGAGAGAGCTCCCAGCCTTTCACCCATAGTGGCCTCCCAGAGAGGGGACTGCAGAGACAGAAGCTCCTTCTGCATGATTTTAGCCTCTTCCTTCTTCCCAGAATCTGGAAAGGACCTTTGTTTTTCCATTTTATTCAGGACAGAAACTGTGACTGACTAATCAGTGCTAAGGAAAAACACTGTGTCCTTGGGGGTTGGGGCTCTTCTCAGAGAGAGACATTTTTTGTTCCCCACTGTCATCATCGCACCCACACAGCTCATGAGACTTAAGACCCATGTTTGATTTTTGGTGTTTGTTAGTGAGAGATGGGGGGCATGGTGGCAAACATCCACCATCCTTTTGGGAAGCCAAGCAGTGTCCCCAGTGGATAACCCCTTGAGCCTCATTGCCAACTAAACCCTACCATGGCAGTATATATTAAATTTTTCATCTGGACTGTTTCTCAGGCCTTCTTCCTAAATCTTTTCCTTTTCATCTTTGGTGTGCCTCAGTAGTTTTCTTCACAGAGTAAGAGGGCTTGTGACCCTCCCTCAACCAGACTAATTAAGGAAAGACACTTGTGGGCCCCCTTCCCCAACATCACCGACAACTTGGAATTGGATTTCTAGTCATTGCAGACACTAGCTCTATGATTTAGCAAATAGTTAAATTGTATCAAGTCTCAGTTTGTATTTACCTGTAAAATAAGGGACCTGCACTAAGTCATCCCTAAGAGCCTACCTTTTTCAGCTTTACAGACATATAGGCCTCTGAGATTACAGTAATGTTAATAAGGATGGAACATGCAGCCAGGCCCCAGGCTTTGAGACCCCAATATGGCCTTTGGCATTTCATCTGATAAGCAAAAAATAGTTTGTTGAACTATTTTTCAAACTTTTTTTTTAATCTATAGTAAATACATTTTACATGATAACTCATGTATGAGTGTGTGTGTGTGTGTGTATTTATAACAAAAGTTTCTTGAAGCATTATTTATTCTTGCCACCATGGTAGATAAGCATTTATATTTTCTATACTCTTCAATTCTAGTTTTTAAATAGTAAACATTTTAATAATGGCTTATGGCCCACAGTTTGAAGAGTGGCAAATCGTCATTATTGTTAGTGACTTAAATCTTTTCTATTCTGTGAGCTTCTTAGAAGCTAGTCTGGTCTAGGCCCAACAGCAGGGAATGATTTTAAACAGAGCAGTCTTAGCCTGGGACTAGACACCACCAGGTGAATTCTGATGAGTCTAGAACTTATAGCCAGCAGATGATAGAGAGTTCGGGTCACTTATGTTTAACCTTCCTGTGTGTTTCGTGTGGTAGGAAGGTGCAAGAGGAGGCTCTTTTTTGAGTGAACTATTTTTCTTAAAAGTTTTACTCTGGGGTGGGCCACGGTGGCCCAGCAGGTAAGAATGCTTGCCTGCTGTGCCCGAGGACCCAGGTTCGATTCCTGGTGCCTGCCCATGTAAAAAAAAAAAAAAAGTTTTACTCTGTAAAAGATATATACCAAAATGGTAACTATGGTTATCATAGAGTGGATTATGGATAGTTTAAATTTCTTTTATGTCTTTTCTAATTTTTTTGCAATGCAGATATATTTCATACATAATCAGAAATTTTTCCAAAAGAAAAAGTGGCTACATATAATGAGTTTACTGATCCACTTTCATTTATGACTTTTTTTTTGCATCTATAAATGTATAATTAATCTCCTGATATTCACATATACTAGTAGCTAGTTACCAGCACTGGACCACAGGCTAGTACCAACCTGTGATAAAGTTTTTCCAGGTTCTCAATAAAAGGAGGAAAAAAAGGAAAACAGTGATCAATTCTGAGATTATATCCTTACACTTTTGGCATTGAATCTCCTTCTATGAAATATTGGTAGGAATAGTGGCAATTAAAAAAAAAAGCTTTGGCAAAATAAAAGTAGAAGAGGAGTTCACTGTTTTTTGCCTTTTTAAAAAAAATTTTTATTGTAGTGATCCATGAAATAAAACTCTGGGGACTCCTGAAATATGCTATTTTCTTCTTTTATCCCTGCTTATATAAAATTTAAAGTTCTTTCTATGAATGGGTATTATTAATTTTCTATTAAATTAGATAGAATATGTATAAATTTTCTTGAAAGTGCTTCAAGTAACTTCTATGCAGTATTTTAGAGTACTCCATAGCTTTTATAGCATTTTTAATTTATTTCAAATTTAATTAATGTTGAAAAACAGCCTTTATGTTGAGTCTGCATTCTCATTTAAGACTCAGAATTAGGGACTCAGGAGAGGTGAGATAATAGAATTTGAGCTTGTTCTGTCTGCCTCCATTCATGCCAGCAAAAATAAGACCCAAAATGTTAACAAATATAAATTGGAAGTAGCTAGCTATATGCTTTTGAGTGAACCTTGCAAGTTCACTGCTGTTGTTAGCTTTGTGATTAAAGGGAAAGTAGGGAGGAAAAATCATGAGAATCATTATCAAAGAAATCAGTCCCCAGATATAACCTTGGCACAAAAGAAAGTCATTGGTGGACCGAAAGTATGAGGATATTGGCCGTATGGAAATTTCTCACATTATGGAATCATTGCCTTTAAAACCATCTTGGTGTACTTGGGACGTCTACCTCCATCGTAAGATGGTTGCTGCTGCATTTGAAGGAAGGGTAGGATTTGATTGCTGTCTGGCAGTCAGCACATTGGGGCCTCAGGAAACAAACCCCAGTGTTCTAGTTTGCTAACTGCCGGAATGCCAAATCCCAGAAATGAAATGGCTTTTAAAAAGGGGAATTTAATGAGTTGCTAGTTTACAGTTCTAAGGCTGAGAAAATGTCCCAATTAAAACAAGTCTGTAGAAATGCCTAATCTAAGGCATCCAAGGAAAGATACCTTGATTCAAGAAGGCCGATGAAGTTCAGAGTTTCTCTCTCATCTGAAAAGGCATTTGGTGAACACAGTCAGGATTCCTCTCTCATCTGGAAGGGCACATGGTGCACATGGCATCATCTGCTAGCTTCTTCTCCTGGCTTCCTGTTTCATGAAGCTCCCTGGGAGGCATCTTCCTTCATCATCTCCAAAGCACTGGCTGATGGACTCTCTGCTTTATGGTGCTGCAGCATTCTCTGCTCTCTCTGAATCTCCTTCATTATCCAAAATGTTTCCTCTTTTATAGGACTCCAGAAACTAATCAAGACCCACCCAAATGGGTGGAGACGTGTCGTCACTTAATCCAGTTTAACAACCACTCTTGACTAAATCATATTATCCAGGGAGATGATCTGATTACAGTTTCAAACATACAGTATTGAATAGGGAATGGGATTTTGATTAAAACATGGCTTTTCTAGGGGACATACAAACTTTCAAACCAGCACACCCAGTTTGTGAATCTCCAGGCCCCTTCCTTCTCTACTAATTGATGCCTCTGTTAAACAGTGGGAAGAAGATATGAAAAGAGGTAAAATGCAGATATGTCCAATGTGCTCTTTCCTAGCTCTGATTTGCTGGGGTTAGAAGTTGAGATAAAGTTTAGAGACTCAATCTGGGTTTAAGGAAATCATGATCTTGTGTCTCTTATTAGCAAAGTCAGTATTGTAAAGATAAAAGATGTCAATAGACAGTCTTTCTACAGGATTTTCTTTAAAAAAAAAATCTTTGAGAGCTATTGTTAATAATAGTCCTCACTTCTCTAGCAAACAATACCATTAAAGCTAATTTGTGGAAGGGGGTAGAGTAGAACGAGTTCTTTCACACACATTATTATTTCATTTGATCTTCATGGCAGTTCTGTGAGGTAAGCATGTTAATTACAGTTGGAAGACTCATTGTGGTATGGTTCACAGCCATCAGAATGTGCAGCCTAATAGGGCCTTTTACAGGGGAGCAGAAGTACAGTACTAGATATGAAATATATGATTTATGTTGAAGATGCCGCACCACTGCACTTTTGAAATAAAACTGAATTGTCTGTTTCAGGTTGTGTGCGCCATGGCTATGACTAGTGTTAGAGTGCCTGCTGGTGTTCTCAGAAAGCCAGATGCCTGGATTAGACTCTGGGGAGCACTCCGAGGAATACCTTCTTCATACAAACTGTGTGCTTCCTGGAATCGATACTTACATTTTCCGAGTGCCAGGTTAAATGCATCTGATTATAAAACACTTTTCCGTAATATTTTCTCACTGAGATTCACAGGGCGTTGGATATCTCCAGAATATATTTTTCCACTTACCATAAGACTGAAAAGTAATATGAGCTCTA
>PVIY010059425.1:0-12085 GCA_004026745.1 Myrmecophaga tridactyla | reverse complement strand
CTTCTGAGCATGATGACATATTAGTTATGTTATATTGGGCAAGTTATTTTATTCAAGTCTTATCTTCTTAATTTGCAAAAAGCAACCATGCTAATGTGTGTCTTCTATTACTCAAAGATTTTATGAAAAATACCCAAGTGCCTTTTTTAAGTAGTACAGTGCCATCAAAGTGTTGTCTACTGATCTCTTTCTGTCACTTCTCAGGAAGGGAGTCCAGCTGCTGTAGTAATTTGCTCAGGGAGTATTTCACTTCCTTATTTCTCAGGCTGTATATCAAGGGGTTCAGCATGGGAGTAACCAGGTTATTCAGGATCTGAACAGTTGCATTAAGCCAGGGATTGGGGGTGGGCTGCAAATACATGAGAACCACTGGCACAAAGGAGAGGAGGATGGCACTGAGGTGGGCACTGCAGGTGGAGAAGGCATGGCGTCGGCCCTCTGTAGATTGGATTCGAAGAATGGAACAAATAATGCAGCTGTAGGAAATGAGAATGAGACCAAAGCAGCTGAGGGGCATAAGTCCCACACTGATGAACCCCACCATCTCCAGGGCTGACGTATCTGCACAAGCCAACTTCAGCATCACTGGGATATCACAAAAGTAATAGTCCACCTCATGGGAGCTGCAGTAGGGCAACTGGAAGGTGAGAGTGGTTAGAAACGTGGCCTGAATACAGCCAAAAACTGAGGTTCCCATAGCTAGGACAGCACACACTCTGTGGCTCATGATAATCATGTAGTGCAGAGGATAACATATGGCAAGAAAGCGGCATTAGGCCATCACTGTGTATAGGAAACACTCAGTGCAGCCCATAAAATGGTAGAAGAAGAGCTGGGACACACACCCTGCATAGGAGATGGCTCGGCTATTCCCTGAGAGGTAGAACAGCATCTTGGGGGAGCTCACGGAAGGGAAAAATATGTCACACACAGACAGCTTGCACAGGAAGAAGTACATGGGAGTGTGCAGGCGACTGGAGGAGACAATTGCTAGCAGGATGAGAAGGTTCCCCATCAGGGTGAAGATGTAGAAGGACAAAAACAGGACAAGGAGCATGTTCTCCAGACCGTCTGTATGCGGGATGCCAAGCAAGATAAACTCAGTCACCCCTGAGACATTCCTCATCTTTGACAGAATGTTGTGCTTCAAAAAAGAGTGCATGATTCCAGCCTCTGAATTCTGGTCTCAAATGAAGAAGTTCTCTGATGGATGTATTGGCTTCATTCTCTGACAATCAAGAATTAACTTTTTATGTAGGGACATATCTATGTAAAAAAAAAGTATAATACAAATTCTTGATTATATTCTGGAACTTTTAGCTTTGACCAGGTTGAATTAGGCTCACTACAGCCTATCTCCCCACAGATTACAATTAAAAATTCTAGATAAAATACACACACAAACAAATATTCCCAAGTACTCTGACATGTAAACAAAAGGAAGACTGGGGAGAGTATTAAAACCTGGAGAATAAATAACCCATGCAGGTGTGAGTTTCTACTTTTTTCCCCTCTTTTCTTTTGTGGTTTGGAACTGAGGGCAAACCCCTGTTACAGAATGGTGTGGTAGCTGCTCAAGAAGTTGAAATGTCAGTGACCATTAGAGCTGAAATAACAGGTGTTCCTATGACAAAAAATATAAAGGAATTTCTGTTTTTCCCTCTTTCTCTCTTTTTTTCTTTCTAATATCTTAGCACAAAGGGTGTTCTAGTTCTGCAACTGTGTGACAGCAGCATGAGTAGTAAAAACTTTGAGAGAAACTCCATTTTAGTAGATAAATCATCAGAAAAAAGGGGTCCATGATTGGAAGAGTATTTTTGTGGTTGTTGTGGGTGAATCCCTGTTGACAAGAGCACAGGAAGCTGATTAAGCTGGGCCTAAGTTGCACAGAATGGACCCAAAGAAGCAAAGCAAAGTCTGAAAAATGAAGTACAGTTCAAAATATCTCCCATATCTCAAACTAATCCTTGAGACCTGAAATACAACTGAAAACACTACTCAAGACTTGTGCTAATCTTGAGAACTGAACTAAAATCTAAAATGCCACCCAAGTCTCAGATTAACCTTTGAATGGCCCATTTGAAGGATAAACACAATACAGCATATCGAAATATTGAAAATTGAACTGACATTGGCAACACTGCTCACAGAAGACAGAGGACTACTTGTTTGATGTTATTTGCATTGATAACCTTTTTAATCAACACACAAACAGGCACAAAAACAGTATTCTCCAGAGAATTTTACAAGATCCATAATTTAAATAATAAATATTAAAGCATTTCTAAGATGCAATCTAAAATTATTCAACATGCACAACCAAGAAAATATAACCAATTCTCAAGAGAAAAGATGTCAACTGATGCCAACCCTGACATGATTCAGATATTAGAATTATCATACAAAAATATGAAAACACCTATTATAAGTATGCTCCATAAACTACAGTTAAATGCACCTAAAGTGAATGAAAAGAAGAATTTCTCAGCAGTGGAAACTAAAGTATAAAAAAGAACTGGATGGGAATTTTAGAACTGAATATACATAATGATTTCTTGAGAAATTAGAAACAGAAGAGCAAAATAAACCCAGAGAAAGTAGAAGAAAATGAATTATAAAGACCAGAGCAGAAATCAATGAAAGTGAAAACATAAAATCAATTTAAAAACATCAGTGGATCCAGAAGCTGGTTCTTTGGAAAGATTGATTAAATCAATAAATCACTACCTAGACTGACCAATAAAAAAGAAAATACAGGGTGGGCCAAAGTGGCTCAGCAGGTAGAGTTCTCACCTGCCATGCCAGAGACCTGGGTTCATCTCCCGGTGCCTGCCCATGTGAAAAAAAAAAGGAAATGCAAAGTGTCCCTATGGACACTTGAAAACTTAAATGAAATAAACCAATACTTGGAGAGGTACAAAAAAAGTTCAGTACACAGATGGCCTGAACATTCCTTTATCCATTAAAGAAATTAAATAACATGTTAGAATCTTCCAACAAAAGTCTGGATGGTATGAGTAGCAAATTCTTGCAAGCTTTTTTAAAGAAAATAGTATCAATTCTACATAATCTCTTCCAGGAACTAAAAAAGAGAGATCAATTCACATTTTATGATGTGAACTTTACCTTGATAACAAAATCAGACACAGGTATCTTAAGAATATGACAAACAAATATCTCCCAAAAACATAAATGCAATAATATTCAACAATATATTAGCAAATCAAATCCATCAGTATATTAAATATATGTATATATATATATAACCAAATTAAGTTTGTGTCTGGAATGTAAGACTGGTTCAACATTTAAAGCTCAGTTGGTAATCAGATCAATAGATTAAATAAAAAGCTCATGATTATTTATGATTATCATATGATCATTTCATACATTATTTTTAATAGATATAAAAAAGCATTTAAAAAAACAGTTATAGATGGTAAAAACTCTTCATCGAATAAAGAAGAGAACTTTCTTAAAGTCCATCTATAAACAATCTACAGCTAACATGATACTTAAAGATAAAAGACAGAATGCCATCCCAGTAAGACTGAGAACAAGACAAGGATATCTGCTTCCAGCACTCCTTTTTAACATCATACTGAAAACCCTAGCCAGTGCAATAAATAAAGACAAAGAAATAAAAGCAAGGAAATAAAAATAAACAAAGCTGTTTCTGTTTGTAGATGATATTTTTATATAAAAAACCCAAGGAAACTACAATAAAAGCTGCTAAAACCAATGATTGAATTTATCGAAGTTACTGATACAAAGCCAGTATTAAAGAATAGGTCAGCGTGATGGTGGCACAGCAGGCAGAATTCTCACCTGCCATGCTAGAGACCTGGGTTCAATTCCCAGTGCTTGCCCATTCAAAAAAGAATTTTTTTTTAAATTGTGGGAGGACACAGGTCATTCAGTGGTAGAATTTTGTGAGTGCATGGGTAGCTCAGTGGTTGAATTCCCTCCTGCCATGAGGCAGACTGGGTTCCATTCCTGGCCCAAGCACTTACCAAAACAAGCAAACAAACAAAAAATCAAACAAGCAAAAATTCAACAAATGGTACTTCAATAAGGGCATATTCACATGGAAAAAGAAAGAAATGTGACCTCCACCATACAGCATACAAAAATAAATAAATAATAAATAAATTGTAATAAATAGTTCTGAAACAATTGAACTTCCAAACAAAACATAAAACAACAATGACCCTAGACCCATATCTAGCACTGTATACAACATATACTCAAATGGAGCACAGACTCAAATGTGAAACTTAAAATTACAGTACTTCTAGAAGCAAGCAAAAGAGTATCTTTGTGAGATCTTGGTTTAGGCAGGGATTTTTTTTTATATGATGCCATACTAAAATTTTCTGTGTCAAGGTCATGAAAGATAAAGAACAAAGAACTGTTATGGATTGTTGGTGACTGAAGAGATTTAAGAACCAATTACAAAATTCTGAAGCATCCTGCACAGAAAAAGGGTATTAGTTGACAATGTAGTGAAACTCAAATTAGGTCTTTATTAGTTAAAAATAAATGTACCAGGGAGGGCCATGGTGGCTCAGCAGGCAGAGTTCTCTACTGCCATGCCAGAGACCTGGGTTCAATTCCTGGTGCCTGTCCATGCAAAAAATAAAATAAAATAAAATAAAATAAAATAAATAAATGTACCAAGGTTAATTTCCTGACTCTGATAAAAGAACTAAGGTTATATAAGATATCATTATTAGGGGATGCTGGGTAAGGGATATATGGAAAATCTCTGTAGTCTTTATGTAACTTTCTCTAAGTCAAAAGTTAATTGAAAATGAAAAGTTAAAAAATAATAAAGCTTCTGTTCTGTGAGAGCCTCAATGAAAGAAGGAAAAGATAACCCACAAACTGAGAAAAAATATTTAAAACTTGTAAATCCAGAATATTTAAAATGAAACCAAAATCTCTCAAAATAAAATCACTTAACTCCAGCCCCCTAAGATAAATGGGCAAAATATTTAACTAGACATTACAGCAAAGACAATATACAAATAGCAAATAAACACATGAAAACATAATGTCAGGGTCATGGAAAATGCAAATTAAAACCGAAAGGAAGCACTACTATTCATTTAAAACAAACTAACAAAACCAAGTATCATAAGGATGTATAGAATGCTCATTATAACACTTCTAGGCATTTACTCAAGAGAAAAGCAAACATGCTTACATAAAAACTTGTATGCAAATATTTACAGTGGCTTTATTCATAACTGAGAGAAACAGATACAAACCAAATGTTCTTCAACTGGTAAATTGATAAACAAATTGTGATATATCCATACAAGGGAATGCTTCTTGACAATAAAAGAATGAGCTATTGATTCATGCAACAAAATGGATGAATCTCAGACTGGTATTACTAACTTAAAGATACCAGACCCAAAAGGCTACATAGTATATTATTCTATTTATATAACATTTTGGAAAAAGCAAAATTATAGGAATAGCATACAGACCAATGGTTGCCAGATTTGAGGTTTAGGGGAGGGATTGATTTCAAGGGACAGTGTAAGGATATCTGGGGAGATGATTGAGTTGTATGTTTTGATTTTGGTCAAAGATACATGAGTGTGTAAAATAATTCTAAATTTACAAAACAGTACAATAAAAAGAGTGAATTTTACCCAATGTAAAGGCCAAAAAATATGTATCGACTTTTTCATACTTATTTCTATCTTACCCATTATAAGAATGTTTTAAGGAAGTATATTATTGTCCTACATAAAACCTGAGATATCAAAGGACATATTGAAACCATTTTTGTTTGTTTGTGGAAATATATATATATATATATAACTGGTATCCTTTTTTAAACATTTTTATTGTGAAATATAACAGACTTCAGAGTTTTGTCTGGATTATAGCTCCACAATTTTAGGTTTTTCCTTCTAGCTGCTCCAAGACACTGCAAACTGAAAGAAATAGCAATATAATGATTCAGCCATCATACTCATTTGTTAAATTCTATTTTCTATGTTATAACACCTCATTCTCCTTTGATCCTTCTCTGAATCATTAAGGGTATTTGTTCAATGCCCATTCTTATATTCTCATGCTCAAAAAGAGTGTTCATAATATGGGATGGGGGATGGAACTAGTCGATGCTTTAGAGAGGCTGGCCCCTCTGGATTTCAGGACATATCTGGCTTAGGGACCCATCTGGAGGTTGTAGGTTTCTGGAAAGTGATCTTAGTGCATGAAACTTTTGTAGAATCTCAAATAAAGCCCAAATGTTCTTTAAGACTGAAAGAAATGACTTTGTTTGGTGCTTGGGAAACTCTGGTAATTAGCAATTTCTTACTGAAGCTAGTGTAAAAGTAGCATCCACAATAGCCTCTCAACTCTATTTGAGCTCTCTTAGCCACTGATACCTGATTTTGTTACATCTCTTTTCACCCTTTTGGTAAGGAAGACTTTGTTGATCCCATGATGCCAGTGTCAGGCTCATCCTTGGGAATCATGTCCCAAATTGCCAGGATGAAACCACGTTTTAATTAAACCTTTGGGATTCTATGTTTCTCAAATATATTCTTTTGACCTTACTACTATTTTAAAACCACGCCATCTTTCAGAGTAACAATCTCCATGTTTTATTATCCTTTGTAAATAGCAAAATTTAATTATTAGAAATCATAGTTCTGGCTTTTAATTCTGTCTTTGCCACTTATTAACTGTGTTTTTAAATGAGTTATAGGATTTTTTTTTTAATTTGCATATGGGCAGGAGGCACCAGGGATCGAATTCCAGACCTCCAGCACGGCAGGTCAGAGCTCTGCCTGCTGAGCCACAGCAGCTGCCCTATAGGATTTTTTTAAAACCTCATCCACAAAATAAAAACAACAAACAAAAACACAGTGTATGTTTCTGAACTTCATGAACTTAAAATATCTGTGAAAATGCCATCCTGTAAATGAAAATGTCACTTCATTCATTAAATGCTAAAATTAGCATTTTTAGCCTGGCTTTGTTCTGATGCTGATATTCTAGAATCATTTCTATACAATCTTTTACTTTATATAATTATTTTACAGACTTTAATCAAAATCCTGTTAGCTCTAATTTTCCCTTGATGAAGGAATTTTAATATTCCTGCATAAAAAATGGGCAGTTATTGTGGTCCTTATGGCCTTTCTTTCCTTTTCAAGCAAGCACAAAGTCATGAAATACTCAAATTCACAGTACCTTACTGAGGCAATACATGTAATGAACCATGGAAATGAAGGGCATTAGGCTGATCTAAAACTGTAAGTTTAAATATTGTTTGTTAAAGTGTATCATTCTGTTCATTTCCAGTCTTGGTTTTATCAAAGCCTGGTCAACTTTTATGATGGCTTCTTTTTTATCCCAGAAAAAAAAATTCTTAAATCTAATCATTCCTGTGGGTGTGAACCCATTGTAAGTAGGACATTTGGTGGAGTTACTTCAGTTAAGGTATGCCCTGTCCAATCAGTATGGGTCTTAATCCTATTATTGTGGTCTTTTATAAGTGAAATGAAGTTCAAACAGAGAGAATAAAAGAAACAAACAACAAGAAGCTGAACATCAAAAGAACCCAGAAGAGAAGGGAGAGACCAGAAGTCACCACCACATTCCTTGTCATATGACAAGCTAAGAACCAAAGACCACCAGCAACCAGCCCCAGAAAGCTACAGTTTTGGGGAAGAAAGCATCACCTTGATTACACCTTAATTTGGACTTTCTTTTCACCTCAAAACTGTGGCCAAATATATTGTCATTATTTAACCTGGCTCATTTCATGGTATTTGCTTGAGCAACCCAAGAAATTTAAACAATGTCACATCCAGTTTCCAAGAACATTCAAATTTTCTCTAATACAGTCAAACTTGAAGTTAATCTCAAATTAATCTCAACTGCAAATTAGCTAATACTCACCAGATCATGCACAGTCAAGATACCAGTCATGGGCCAGAAACCAACATCTGTTGTTATAAATATTGAAATATAAACATTTCAAAAGGAAATAACGTGTGAATTTTTTTGTTCCAGCTCTCATGAGGTAGCTTGTAGCAAACTGTTACTTCCAGCAAAAACAACTAAAATTCTATCCAAAATGTGTATTTGAAGGCCTCCAAAAGCTAGTGCTGCAGCCAGATCTTCAAGGACCAAGATGTTGGAGAGAAGAGATATATAAAGTGAGTCAAATATTCAGCGTTCAATTTTCCTTTGAGACTTGTGATGATTTAGCTAGTCTGAGCAAGAGGCTAAGAAGCAGCTGAGATGTGAATGGAGCTTTCTGTAATTTCATGGTACTGTCAAAACAATTGCAGTGCTGTATTCTCCAAGAGGGAATGACTCTAGAACATACCTAAGTACTTGATTGGGAAATTGAAAGGCTATGCCCTGAGAGTTGTATAAACTTTGCAAACCACCTCCAGTTAGCTTTGTCCTCTATTGGATTGAATTGATGTGCCCTTTTTATTGCCCATCAGAAGACAGCATTTGTTCTCTCTTGAGAAAGATATTATACAGAGTGTTTCCAATTTGGCATTTATAAAATTTGGCATTTTAAAGAAAGACATGCCAAGAAATGAGACAAAAGGAAGTAAACTACACAGACCAACAGGTGACACATGTTGAAATTACTGGAACTGATTTTAAAACAACTGACATATTCAAAGAAATAGATAACAAGAAGATTATACCCAGAGAATAAGAATCTATAAAATATAAATTCTAGAATTTAAAATCAACTGCAATTATTAATTCAATTGCTAGTTTAACAGTACATGCTACTCTGTTATAGAACAGTTTCATGTGCTATGATACAGGCCAGCAGAAAAAATGGAAACTGAATCAGGGAGATAAAAATGGATAGATAGTACAGGGACAATTATGAGATACATGGAGTATGGTGAAAAGTCTAACATACATCTATTTAGAGTTTCAGAAAAGGAAGAGAGAGGAAAAAATGAGACAAAAAATATTTGAAGATATAATGGCTAAAATAGTTCCAAAACAGATGAATGAACTACTGCACAGCAATGGTTTTCAGTGTATGGAACTCTACATGTAACAACACAAATAAATAGAAGCCAGGAGTAATAGAAACAGAGACAAATGGCCTCACAGGATTCCATTTATATAAAGCATGCAAAACTAATAGATGGAATTCAAAATAGTAGTTATTGATAGAAAAGTAGTATTCAAGAGGAGGTAGAAGTTCTGGGTGCTGTTCTTCAATTCGTTAGTGATTACACTGTGCACAATTTTTTTGTGTGTTCTTTCTGTGAAAATATATTGAGCCATATGCTTAAGATGTAGTTGGTAATATTTGTTATACTTTAATAAAGCTATTAACTAAAAGAGAAAAAGAGAAAAAGAGAAAGAGAGAATTACCCCAAACCAAAATGAACAGTTAAATTATAGATATGAGGGAAAATGAAGACTATGAAGAAAGAATCAACAGTGTCCTTAGGAAAGCTTTGTTTTTCTTAACAGCAGCTTGTTCCCTTTTATTCATTCTGGCAAGTTCTCTCAGTGAATTTCAGACTTATCTGGAGTCTGTCCTTGAAGGCGCTCATCATTATCCTCACCCTGAAAGGCTCTGAGTTCCCTGACCCTTGCCTCTGATCAGGCACAATGATGAGTTTGGCTTTTGAGGGACTAAATCTGAAACAGTGAGCCTGTGGTCTTCTTGATTTCTAAGCCCTTTCCAGGAAAAACTCATCTCAAAGAACCAGGAACTACTAAAAATTTAGCAGCCCCAAGTATTTGAATGTCAGTGAGTGAGGAGCAAGGAGTGCCAGAAAGAGGTGAGAAGAAAATCTTGAACACTCACATTGTTCACTGGGAACTCTGTGCAATTAATTGTCTTCAGTAGTGTAGCAAGTTAACCCAAGTACTTTTCTGAGAAGATCACAGAGTCTTCCAGCCTCAAGAGGATATGCTGTGGAGACAAGAAAGCACTCATTCCTCCTGGATCACTTCCTTCAGATCTCTTGAGCATTTCTCATGATTCAGTCAGTTGTAGTCCTTGAGGGAGCAACTAGATTAAGGTTAAGCACATTTGTCTCCCAAAATAAAAATATATTATATATATATATTATATAATAATATATTACACCTCATAAGATCTGTTATGAGGTCTGCTTGCCCAATTACCTCAATCCTTCATGTTTACTTTTCTTTCCTCCAAGTCTCAATTTTTAAGTTTTTCATGTGGTATCATTTGCAACACTTCATTTCAAGTATCTAAACATTTCTATGAGTGTGCAGCTAGCCACAAAGAAATGACTAGACAGGATTTAGTTAATAATAAGTAATTATTTAACTAGTATTTCATGTGTCCCTTTAGACAGTATTCCTTAAATGCAATATTAATAGACTAAGTAACTCAAGGGAAGTTTATAAATTAATAGAGTGGCTGTAAAATATCCCATATGAAAATTGGTTGAATAAAAATAAGGGTCAAATTTTGATTCAGCATTTGCCAGGTGCTACGCTAAACATTTAAGGCTAGCAGTTTTGTTTTTGTATTTGTTTTAAGTCCCCAAACAATCTTATTAAGTAGGAGAGGAAATAAAATTCACAGAGAGGTTTATTAACTTGATCACACACCTGGAATATGACTGAGCTAAGATTAAAACCCAGTTATTATGATTCCACACTCAGAGCTTCTAACATTTCTGCTCTAATGACTCACAGGGCTATCTTATCTAGAGAAGCAGATCATGACATTCATATTACATGTTTGAAGTGCAACTATGTAGATTTGTTATATGCTCTTCTATAGTAAATAACTGGTAAAAAGAAGTGGACCTGTCTTAGTTTTCCAGATCTACTATGACAAATACTACAAGATGGATCAGTTTAAACAACAGGAATTTATTATCTCATAGTTTTGGAGGCTGGAAGTCCAACATCAAGGTATTCACAGGTCTTACTTTCTCCTGGAGTCTGTAACATTTTGGAAATCTTCTGTCATCTGGTGATCTCTCTTCTTGTGTCTGCTCCTATGGCTTCTACTGACTCCATTCAGACTTCCTTTACTTATTATAACTTCAGTCATATGGCTTAATGCCCACCTTGATTTCAGTTTAGACTCAACTAAATAGGATCATCAAAGATCCTATTCTTAACTGAGTTTGCACCTTTATTAATAATAACATATTTAAAAGTCTTATTTATAAATAGGTTCACACCCTTAAGAACACAGACTAAGACTCCAACATGTCTTTTGTGGGGAACATGATGTAATTCCCAACAGGAACTAATAAAAGTTAGACCTCATTTTGTTACTGAACAAAGGTGGTAGATTCTTCTCCAATGCACTCAAATAACCAATTTCTCAGACACCAGGGTTTCAAAGAGAGAAAAAGTTTATTGCTAGATGCATAGCAGGAGATCTGATGCCCAAGCAGCCCAAAATCTTTTTCTTGAGTTTAGAGATTTTGAGACTTTTATGGATTCTAACTAGGGGGTGCAGGGGATGAAGCATTACAGTTACAAATGGCAAGTCTAAGCAGAAAAGGAGACAGTAATCACCTCCATACCAAAGTGTAGGGGAAATCAAAGACAGAGTTATCATTTCAATGGCAGGAAAAATTTACAAATGTAAAGGACTGAAACTGGGGCTGGAATCAGTTAACAGCTGATTCAAGTTCTTCATTAGCATTAGAGACTTTGCTGATATCTTGTGTGATAAAGGACAAAACAGCTCTTACAATCACGAAGGCATAAGATAAAGGCTTTTACTATCATTATCAGGTATCAGAGCTGCTGAATTATAGCTCAGAGATTGCAGGTGTTTTTTCTCTCTAATATACCAGAAAGAAAAATGAATATATCCATATATATAGTCATAATCATTCACCAAATCCTAGCTTTTGTTTGCAATTTCAGTATAGAAAGAAAAAAAAAGCTAATGAAATAAGTCGCCTTGTAAAGGAATGAGTTCCCCATCACTTGAAGGGTTTAAGTATGGGTAAAATGACATTATTTCAGGATTGTGATGAAGAAGATTCCTAATTAGAATGAAATCTTACTGTCCCATATAATTTTAAGATTCTTTGATTTTATTACA
>PVIY010059424.1:0-12064 GCA_004026745.1 Myrmecophaga tridactyla | reverse complement strand
TCTTGTGTCCTGCCACTTTGCTGTACTCATTTATTAACTCTAGCAGCTTTACTGTACATTTATCAGTATTTTCTACATATAGGATCATGTCATCTTCAAACAGTGAGAGTTTTATTTCTTCCTTTCCAACTAGGATACCTTCTATTTCTTTTTCTTGCCTGACTGCCCTAGCTCAGACTTCCAGCACAATGTTGAATAACAATGATGGCATTGGGCATCCTTCTGATTTTACCAGGAAAACTTTCAGTCTATCCCCATTGAGCATGATGTTAGCTTGAGTTTTTCATGTATTCCCTTTATCATATTGAGGATGTTTCCTTCTATTCCTATCCCTTGAAGTGTTTCCATCAAGAATGATCATTGAAATTTGTCAAATGCCTTTTCTGCATCAATTGAGGTGATCATGTGATTTTTCTGCTTTGACTTATTGATATGGAGTATTATATTAATTGATTTTCTTTTGTTGAGCCAGTCTTGCATACCTGAGATAAACCCCAATGGATCCTGGTGTGTAATTTGCTTAATGTGATGCTGGATTTGATTTGCAAGTATTTTGTTGAGGATTTTTGCAGCAATACTTATTAAAGAGATTACTCTGCAATTTTCTTCACTTGTAGTATCTTTGCCTGGTTTTCATATCAAAGTGTTACTAGATTCATAAAATGAGTTGGGTGATTTTCCATCCTCTTCAATTTTTTGAAGACTTTGAGCAGAATTGCTATAATTTCTTTCTTGAATACTTAACAGAATTCACATGTAAAGAGACCTGATACTAGACTTTTATTTATGGCAAACTTTTCTACACTCAATATTTCTACTTATGATCAGTTTGTTGATTTATTCTATTTTATCTAGATTCAAGGCTGGTTGTTCATGCTTATCTAGGAAGGTGCTTATTTCATCTAAGGTATCTAGTTTATTAGCATATATTTGTTAATAGTATGTTATGTTCGCTTTTCCATTTCTGATTTATTTTCATCCTTTCTATTTTTTCTTTGTTGGTCTTGCTAGGGGTCCTTTGATTTTACTGATATTCTCAAAAAAACAACAGCTGGTGTCATTGATTTTCTGCATTGTTTTCATGTACTCAGTTTCATTTATTTCTGTTCTTATTTTTGTTCTTTTCTTCCATTTATTTTGGGGATTGTTTGCTTTTCTTTCTCTAGTTCCTCTAAGTGAGCAGTTAGTTCCTCAATTTTTGCCCTTTCTTCTTTTTTTAATATAAGCATTTAGGGTAATAAATTTCCCTCACCCCACTCCCTTTGCTGCTTTCTATAAATTTTGATATGCTGTGTTTGCATTTTCATTTGCCTTGAGATAATTACTGATTTCTCTTGTAATTTCTTCCTTGACCCACTGGTTGTTTGAAAGTTTGATTTAGCCTCCATATGTTGGTGAAGTTTCCAGCTTTCTGCATCTTACTGTTTTCCAACTTCACTCCATTATGATTTTAAAAAGTGCCTTGTAGAATTTCAATCTTTAAAATGTATTGAGACTTGATTTGTGACCCAAAATTAGGTTTATAGTGGAAAATGACCACCTGAGCACTTGAGAAAATTGTTTATCCTGGTGTTGGGTGCAATGTTCTGCAAATGTCTGTTAAGTCCAGTTCATTTATTATATTATTCTAGATATTTGTTTCCTATTTATACTCTGCTTCAGTTTGTTAAAGCTGCCTGAATGCAATATACCAGAAGCAGAATGGCTTTTAAAAGGGAATTTATTAAGTTGAAAGTTTATAGTTCTAAGGTCATGAAAATGCCCAAATTAAGGCACCAACAAAAGGTTACCATCACTCAAGAAAGGCTAATGCCATCTGGAACACATCTGTCAGCTGGGAAGGCAAGTGGCTGGTGTCTGCTGCAGTCTCTGGCTTCTGAATACCTCGGTCAGCTCGGAAGGCACATGGTAACATATGCTAGCTTTCTCTCCTGGATTTTTCAATGACTTCGCTGGGGGCATTTCTTTAATCTCCAAAGATCCCTGGTTGTGTGGGCTTTGTTGGCCCTGAATTCCAAAATGGTACCCTCTTAAAGGGCTACAGTAAGCAACCCCAACTTGAATGGTTTGAAATACATTTCTATGGAAACCACCTAATCAAAAATTACCACCCACAATTGGGTGGGTCACATCTCCATGGAAACAATAAAACAAACTCTCACTCAGCACTACTGAATTAAGATTAAATAAAATGTTTTTTCTATCTAGATGTTCTATCTATTGATAAGAGTGTTGTATCCAAGTCTCCAACTATCACTATAGAAATTTCTACTTCTTAAGTGATGTCAATGTTTATCTTATTTATTGTGGGGCACCTCAGCTCAGTGCATAAATATTTATGATTTCTTTGTCTTCTTGAGGGATTGGCCCTTTTATTAATACATAGTAATTCTTTGTCTTTTTTGATTGTATTAGACTTGAAGTCTAATATGGATGATATTAGAATAACCACCCCTATTAATTTTTGTCTGCTGTTTGCAAAACTGTATTTCTCCAACCCTTCATTTACAACTGATTTTGACCTTGGGCCTTAAGTGAGTCTCTTGTTGACACCATATAAATGGATCCTGTTAATTTTTAATCCATTTTGCCAATCTATGTCTTTTGATTATGAAGTTTAAACTATTAATATTTAATTTTATTACTGTAGAGGTGATACTTTCTTCAACCATTTCTTATCTTATCTGTCATCTCATTTTTTCTCACTTTCTACCCTATTTGTTACCCTAATGCTAATCTTCATTCCTACACTCTTCTACAAACCTCTCCCCTGTCTTTTCATTCTCTTTAATATTTCTTGTAGAGCAAGTAGTTTGTTCATAAATTCTCTCAGTGTCTGTTTATCTGTAAATGTTTCAAAATCTCCCTCATTTTTAAAGGACAGTTTTACTAAGCATAGAATTCCTGATTGGCAGTTTTTCTTTTTCAGTATCTTAAATATATCATACCACTACCTTCTCACCTCCATGGTTTGGCTGTGAGATCAACACTTAATCTTGTAGCTTCCCTTGCATGTGATAGATTGCTTTTCTCTTGCTGGTTTCAGAATTCTTTTTTACTTTGCCACTTAACAATCTGAGTAGTGAGTGTTTGGAATGGGTCTATTTGGATCTATTCTGTTTGGGATATGCTTCAATTTTTGGTGTGTAGTTTTATGTCTTTCATAAGAAAATGGAAATTTTCAATAATTATTGCCTCCATTGTTCTTTCTGCCCCTTTTCCCATCTTTTCTCCTTCTGGGACTCGCATAACATATATAATCATGTGCTTCATGCTGTCACTAATTTGTATGAGACCCTGCTCAAATTTTTCCATTCTTTTCCTTATTTGTTCTTTTGTGGGTAGGGTTTTAGATGTTTGAATTAGTTCACTAATCCTTTTCTCTGCCTTTTCAAACCTGCTGCTGTATGTTTCCATTGTGTTTTTCATCTCTTCTATGGTGCCTTTCATTCCTATAAGATCTGCCAGTACATTTTTCAAGCTTTTGGGTTCTTCTGTATGGAAAGCTTATATATTCTTTATATCCTTCCTCTCCTTTGTCATATTTTCCTTCAACTCATTAATTTGACTCAGAAAATTTCTTTGAACATCCGTAATTAGTTATTCAACTCCTGTATCTCAGTTGAGGTGTTAGTTTGCTCCTTGATTTGGCCATAATTTTGTTCTTCCTGATTTGAGTGATGATTTTTGGCTATTGTTAACAGCTGATTTTCTTATTCAGTTTATTCTGGAGGTTGTTTTCTCTCTTTTGCCTATGGTTTTCTTGTGCTTTTTTTCTCTCATTGCTCATCTTTCTCAAAAGCCAATTGTCAGATTGGCTCTGTCCCCCAGTATACCCCAAAACTGGGCTTCCATCTCAGGCTGCCTCAGAGATATTGGGTAGGCACTGTGTACAATAGCTCTGTTTTTTCTCCTGCCCACAAAAGCCTTGTTTGTTTTAGGGCTCTGTATTAACAATTGCATCATCCATATCTCTAAGCCAAAACAGATGTAGGTTTCTGTGAAGGGGATCTATACCAGATTCAGTGGTCCTGAGATAGATTCTGTAGTCTCTGAAAATCCTTTCAATTCTCTCACACTTTCCTGCCTGCCTAGAAGTGGGTGCTGTTCAGTAATTTAATGTCCTCAGAAAATTTTTACCCTTTTGTGTCCAGGCTGTATCTGACTGAGCAGATTTGAAACCATGAGGTTCCTGTGCCCTTACTTTGCCATGGAAACTTTGACTCAATGTGGGGATATGTCACTGTGCTGCTTTGAAACTATTATGTATCCCAGAAAAGCCTGTAAAGCCTGTCCTCTTAATCCTAATCCAATCTTGATGGGGCAGACCTATTGTTTTGGTGGGCTTTTTTAACTAGGTTGTTTCCATGGATACAACCTACCCATTTGACTGGATGGAGATGTGACCCCAACCATTCAGGATGGGTCTTAAGCATTTTAGTGGAGCTTTGTATACTTGTATAAGGAGAATAAAAGGCATAAAACATAAAGAGAGCCCAGAGCCAACACGGAGAGCAGAGATGAAACCAGGCCCAGTAGTTTGGAGATGCTAAGAAATTAAATCCAGAGTTTGCCCTGAAGAAGTTAAGAATGGATTCATATGTTTGGAGATGCTGATGAACCATTGGAAACCAGAAGCTGGAAGAGAAGGACAGCGGACATTACCATGTGCCTTGCCATATACTAGAGAACCCTGGACTTGATTGGCCTATCCTTTTTTGTGTATGTGCCTTAGTTTTGACATTCTCATGGCCTTAGAATTGTAACTTATAACTTAATAAATCCCCTTTATAAAAGCCAATCCTTTTCTAGTATATTTTATTCTGGCAACGTTAGTAAACCAAAAGAATTCACCAATTTATTTGTGAAAGAGGACTCCCCCAGCTCTCCTGTCTCCGAGGCAAGGGTCAAGCTGCCCACAAAAATTTCCCTGAGGAGTTGGAAAGGGCATTTGGACCCAGGACTGGAAACACAGCCTCTGCCATGTTTACTCAGATTTTTGCCCCTCACTGTCCTGGGTCTTGAAATGACCTCTAATGCCCAGGTCTCCAAATAATGGGGCTCTGTCTCATTTCACTGAGAGGTTTTGTAGTCTGTGTCCCTGATCAAAGATGAGAAGGGCTATTTCTGTACCCTTCCCATACTGAGAATGAGTGAGGGGAAGGTGAAAAAACCAGCCAGTTTGAGACAGACTTTTCCTTTCAAATTTTTTTTCTTTTTTTGGCTCAGGAATTGTAAGGTCCTTCTCCAGTCTACATCTCCCTCCAGAGTTCCAAATAATTCAAAATTGTCTTTTTTTTTCTCATTGAATCTCTCTGGGGAGAGACTTTCAGTAGCTGTTTATGTTACCATGTTGATCATGTCACCCCAAAAAAGTGTTAATTCTTGAATAGTAATTTTTGGTTTTCTTGTTGAAAATATTCTGTGTTTTCAAAGCAGGAATTCACATTATTTTTCACTGAAAATTAACCAGATGTTGTTGAAAAAACTAACTCTGATTATAAATTTTGGGTGTAATTCACATGGAACATTATCATTTCCTTTAAGTTAGAAAAACACTTTTTAAAACATATATTATTTTATTTTATTTTATTATTTTTTTTTACATGGGCAGGCACCGGGAATCAAACCGGGGTCCTCTGGCATGGCAGGCAAGCTTTCTTGCCGCTGAGCCACTGTGGCCCACCCTAAAACATATATTTTTGTGTGCACAGGTAGTTCAGTGGTAGAAGGCTCATCTTCCATGTGGGATACTTGGGTTTGACTTCCAGGCCATACACCCTGCCCCCCCCAAAAAATATATATGTTATTCCTGCTCACAAATTTATACTTATATTTTTAGTAGTATTTGAAAATGAAATAGTCACCAACTTATTCAAAGTGTTCCTGAGTTCACAAGTAGATATTTTTAACTGTCCTATTTTCTCTATTGAGAATTATGCTTAACCTTTTATTTAACCTAATATATTTTTATAAATATAGGTATTTGTAGACTAATATCTTGTTCCTCCAAGGGGAAACAAGGTAGCAGGGAGTAGAATATTATCTTATCCTTATTCAAATTAATTTAATATTTTCTGAATGTTAAAAATTAAATACCTTTACAAACATATGCAAGTTTGTTTCATTTTGCTTTGATTTTATCTTTAGTACATAACTTTCAATTGACATGTTTTTATCAGCCCTTTTGATTTAGTCCTATATAAATGTGAATAACTATGGTGAAGACTTTGAAAAGTGATGTGTTTGTGTGTTCAGAAATCTTTCTGCACTGAACAATATCCTATTACAAGTCAAAATACATATAATGCATCTGATTACAATTCTGTCACCTCAATAATTTGTCTCTGGCCCCACCTTCTTTTTACTCAGCAGATGAGAGACTGGAATGAATAGCTGCAGAAACTAGCACCAGGGTTACAGAATTAATGCTTTATAACTTTTCTGTTCTTAGAGAGATTAAAATCGTTCTCTTTCTGCTCATTTCAGCTCTAACCATTCTGACTTTGGTGCTGAACTTTGGGAAAATTTCATTAATTTCTTTTGGATTCTTGGCTTCATACACTATTATAGTTTCTCCTCAGCAACCTGGCCTTTTTGGACCTTTGTTACAGCTCATTAATAGCCCTCAAGTTCCTGGAGATCCTCCTAACTAAACACAGGTCTTTATCTTTCAATACATGTGCAACCAGCTGATTTCAGAGATGTTCTTTGTTGATGTAATGGTTTATGATTGTTCTGTGGTCATCTGCAATCCTTTTCTTTGAAGGATGTTCATGCCCTCAAAATGTGTCTGCAGTTGGTAATGGGTCCCTACACATAAAGCTTTTCTGTTGCTTTGTTTCACACCGAAATTGCTTTCCAATTGATCTATTGTGGCCTCAATATCATAAATCACTTCTACTGTGATGATGTGCCCTGGATGACCATCCTTCTCAGACACCAACCTCAAATAGTTCCTGATTTTTATCTTTTCTGGATTCAACATGATCAACTCTTTGACTATTGTCTTATATTGAAATCAAAACATCATAAGAGGATACTGTGAACAATTGTTTGCTAGCAAATTAGACAATTCAGATGATATAGACCATGTGCTACAAGCACACTAACAACCTACACTGACTTAAGAAGAAGCAGAAGACCTGAACAAATCAATCACAAGTAATGAGGTTGAATCTATCATCAAAAACCTCCCAACAAAGAAAATTTCAGGACGAGATGGATTCACAGGTGAATTTTTCCAAGCCTTCTAAGAAGTGATACCAATCTTGCTCAAATGCTCCAACAAGTAGAAGAGGGAACACAATCTAACTCATACTATGAAGCTAATATCACTTAATAACAAAGCCTGCTAATGATATTATAAGAAAAGATAACTAAAGTCCAGTCCCTCTAAAGAATATAGATGCAAACATTCTCAACAAAATATTGGCAGATCAAATCCAATAGCATATTAAAAGAAGAATTCACCTTGACCAAGTGGGTTTTATTACAAGCATGCAAGGGTGGTTCAGTGCAAGAAAATCAAGTAATGCAATATACCACATTAACAAATCAAAAAGGAAAAACCACATGGTTATCTCTATTGATGCAGAAAAGACATTTGACAGGATACAGCATCCTTTCTTTTTTTTTGAATTTGCATATGGGCAGGAGGCACCAGGGATTGAACTCCAGACCTCCAGCACGGTAGGTCAGAGCTCTGCCTGCTGAGCCATGGCAGCTGCCCACAGCATCCTTTCTTGATAAAAACACTTCAAAAGAAAGGAATAGAAGGAAACTTCCTCAACATCATAAAGGGCATATATGTAAAACCCACAGCTAATATCATACTCAATAACAAGAGACTGAAATTTCAGATGCCCACTGTCACCATTGTTATTCAAAAGTGTGCTAGAATTTCTAGCCAGAGCAATTAGGCAAGAAAAAGAAATAAACAGCATACAAATTGGAAAGGAAGAAATAAGACTTTTACCATTTGCAGATGGCAAGATCCTATATTAAGAAAATCCAGAAGACAACTACAGTAAAACTGCATGAGAAAATGAAAAAGCTCCACAAAGTGGCAGGATATACAAGATTAATATGCAAAATCCATATGGGTTCTATTGTATTAAACAAGCCAAGGAAGCAATAAAGAAAATAGTATCTTTACAATAGTAACTAAAAGAATTATATATGTAAGAATAAACTAGATAATATAAATAATATATAAAATATTAGAATAAAAATCTAAAGATATAAAGAATCTGTACACACATAACTACAAAATATTACTAAAAAACAATCTAGAAAGACCTGAATAAATGCAAGGACACCCCATGTTCATGGATTAGAAAGCTAAATGTCATTAAGATGTCAGTACTACCCAAATTCATCTACAAATTCAAAGAAATACCAAGCAAAATTCCAATGCCCTCCTTTGCAGACATAGAAAAGCTAATTGTTAAATTTATTTGGATGGGTAAGGAGCAACAAATAGCCAAAAACATCTTGAAAAATAAGTTTGAAGTAAGAGGACTAATATTTCCTGACTTTAAAGCATAAAGTCATAGTGGTCAAAATAGCATGATACTTGCATAAAGATAGACATATTGATCAATGGAACCTAATTGAGAGTTCAGAGATAGACTCTCAGATTTATGGTCAATTGATTTTTGACACAGCATCAAAATCCACTAAACTGAGACAGAACAGTCTCTTGAATAAATGTTGGTGGGAGAACTGGATATGCATATCCAAAAGAATGAATGAGGACCAGTATCTCACACCCTCCACAAATATTAATTCAAAATGGAAAAAAAAACTTGAATATAAAAGTCAGCACCATAAAACTCCTAGAAGAAAATTTATGCACACTCCTTCAAGATCTAGTGATAGGAAGTAGATTCTTAGACCTTATGTCCCAAAGCACAAAGAATAAATGAAAAAATAGATAAATGGGACCACTTCAAAATTGAATACTTCTGTGCTTCAAAGGACTTTGTCAAAATGTTGAAAAGGCAGTTGGTATAATGGGAGAAAATATTTGGAAACCACACATCTGCTCAGGGTTTGATATCCCAGATATATGAAGAAATCCTACAACTCCACAATAAAATGATGAACAGCCCAATTTAAAAAAATGGGCAAAAGACAAACATAGACAGTTTTCAAAAGAAGAAATGCAGATGACTAAAAGGCACATAATAAGATGCCCAGCCTCACTAACTATTAAGGAAATACAAATCAAAACCACAATGAGATATCCTCTCACACCTAATAGGATGGCCACTATTAAACAAACAGGAAACTACAGTCATGGGCAGGATCTGGTGAATTAAGAACTCATATTCACTAGTGGTGGGAATATAAAATGTGCAGCTGCTGGGGAAGAGAGTCTGGACATTCCTCAGGAAGCTAAGTATAAAGTTACCATACAACAAGGCAATCCAGCTTCTCAGGATACACACAGATGATTTAAAAGCAGGAATTCAAACAGACATTTTGCACATCAATGTCCATATGGACATTATTCACAGATGTCAAAAAATGGGGAAAAGAAGTGTCCATCGACCCATCAATGGAAAAAGAAAATGTGGTATATACATATGATGGAATATTATTCAGCAGTAAGAAGTAGTTGAATCCTGAAGCATGTCACAAAAGGGATGAACCCTGGGCACATTATTTAAAAGTAAAATAAGTAAGACACAAAAGAAAACATACTGATATGAAATACTTGTAATATGTAAACTCATTGACATAAGATATAGAACAGAGGTTACCAGGATCTAAAATGAGGCCAGAGAATGGGGAGCAATTGCTTATTATGACTGAATGTTTTAATTAGATTGTAATAATTATATCAAAATGGATAGAGGTGATGGTAGCATGTTATTATGATAATAATTAATAGTACTGAATGGTGGGTAAATGTGTGGAAAGCTGAAATCAGAGTCATTTATTTCATCATAAGTAAAGTTGGAGTTTAAAACATGGAAATGCATAACTGTGAATATTATGGTAGACTGTGTCTGTGATTAAATAAACAAATATAAAAAAATATTAAAGAGTTCTTTCATGAGCTAGAACAAATGTAAGACTATTACAAGGGGCTAATTATAGAGAGATGTAGAGGCAAACTTATCTATTGCAAACTATGGACAAGAGTGATATTTTAATATTCTTTCATCAAGTAACAAATGAACTTCACCAACACCATGGGTCAACCATTAGGTAGGGGGATAAGAGGTATAGGAGTATTGGAGATTTACATTCTTTGTTCTTGTTTCTTCTTTAGAGTAATGAAGATATTCTAAAATTAATCATGAGATATGAGATCATGAGATAATGTGAACAATTCATTTTATATTTTGGATGGGTTATATACAGTGCGAATGTATTACAATAAAGTTACAGAAATAAAGGGTGGGCCATGGTGGTTCAGCAGGCAGAGTTCTTGCCTACCATGCCAGAGATCCAGGTTTGATTCCCGGTGCCTGCCCCTGCAAAAAAACAAATTACAAAAAAGTTAGTATTACCATGAAGAGACTGGAATCAAACAACATTTTCAAATAAAATCATTACCCAAGGGTTTAATGGGACAATATTTTATGGTCAAAGTTCAAAAGTTAAACATCAGAAAACACATACTCATTCATCCTGTGTTTATGATTGTTTTAATGAGGACTTTTCAAAGATATTCCACCATCAACATCAGGAAAAAATACATCAGAATACACACGAATGAACAAAGTTAGGGAGGTAAAACAGATAATTAGAATGCAAATGTTGTTTCCTGTTTTAATAAAATCATTAGATATGTAGAACACAGCATGACAAATCTACACAGTCCATTCTTGATGTAAGACATAATGGTGTTTGGATCTATTAGTGTAAGCAAGAGTTGCCCATAGAAAGTCATTTGTGAACAGAGACATTTACACTTTGTGATTTATAATATTTTCCAATGTAACAAAATAACTATTGCAGTTTCACCACCCCAAGTTAGCCTTGATGATTGCTTTGTTGGCTGCCTCTTTCACATCCTTGTTCCTTAGACTGTAGATCATGGGGTTCAGAATAGGAATCACCGTGGTATAAAACATGGCCACCATTTTCCCCTGCTCCACAGACTCCTCCGTAGGCCACCTGAGATACATGAATATGAGGGTCCCATAAAACATGGTAACAACTGTTAAGTGGGACCCGCAGGTAGAGAAGGCCTTCTTCCTCCCATCAGCAGAGCGCATGTGCAGCACAGCTACTACAATGAGGGTGTAGGAGATGAGGACAACAGAGAGGGAATATGTGAAATTAATGCCAGCGATGACTATCATTGTGTATTCTTTGATGGGGACCCCACCACAGGCAATCTTGATGAGAGGGGGATCTGCACAATAGAAGTGGTTGATTTCAAAATTCCCACAGAAGTACAAGCCATAAGTCCACAGTGTGCATATGAGACTAACAGAGAATCCATAGACATAAGGCACAGAGATGAGTCGAACACAGGCTGTCCTAGACATTTTGCTGCCATAAAGCAAAGGGCAGCAGATGGCCATGTAGCGATCAAGGGCCATCACTGCCAAGATGTAGACTTCCATATGGCCAATGGTAAGGAAGAAGTAACATTGCACCAAGTATCCCACATAGGAAATGGTTTTTGCCTCTGATAATGTTTTCCAGCATTTTCGGGGTGACATTGGATGATAACCAGATATCTACAAATGACAAATGACTCAAGAAAAAGTACATTGGGCTCTGAAGCTGGGGACTGATGCTGATCAAAATGATCATACCAATGTTCCCTAACAGAGTGACAATGTAAACTAGTAGAAACACCACGAAAAAGAGAACCTGTAGCTCCTGGCGACTAGTCAACCCCAGCAGAATAAATTCTGTCACATCTGTTAAATTTGGCATTTCTTTGTCAGAGATCCCGCCTGCTTTGCCTATGGAGAAAGACAAAACATGACGAGGATTTTTTTGTTGTTGAAACATTTAAGTCACATTCATCCTTACTCTTAATCAAATCATTTAGGAAATGATGTAGAGTTTGCACATTGCTCAAGAGAGA
>PVIY010059423.1:0-12053 GCA_004026745.1 Myrmecophaga tridactyla | reverse complement strand
CTGAGCTGGGGGCCTATTTTTAGTAGTGAGAATTTGTTAATTAATTCCACAGTTGGTGTTTGGTTGTGCTCAGCCCCTGCTGCTAGTAATGTCTCTTTCCTTTCCCCTCTGGGAAGCAGCCTGTGGGGGAGGGAACCAGCCGCCACAGCTTGGGGAACTCACGGTTCTGGGGGGGCTCACAGCCAGTCCAGCTGGTCCAGACTGGGGTATGCTGTGTGTCCGGTCACTGATGTGGCCCCAGCAGTTGTTCTGTACTGTTCCTGGCTATTTACTAGCTGCTCTGGAGGACAAACTAAATCCCACACCTCACTAAGCCACCTTCTTGGCTCTCTATTCTCTCATGTCTGCATTAGTATGCTTTTGAAGGGCTTCCACTAATTGTTGGAACAGGGCCAGGTTTTCTTCTTTCTGCCAAATAATTTACCTTTGCTTATTACAATTAACCAGCTTGGTGGTATGTTTTCTCTTGCTTTTTAGTAAATAAATGTCTTCTCCTCTAATAGAAATTGAGACGTGGGCATAATACAAGTGTCAAGTCTTTTTTTTAGGTCATTGTCTTGATAGAGAGCTATAAATATCTGGGTATAGGGGATTGTTTTTATTATTTTCCTTGTCTTCTATGGGCTGGAGGATAGTATTATAATTGAGAGGCCTATTGAAGGGCTATGCTTCCCCATCATTTTTAGTTTACATTGACTGTTCACATTTTCCATTTTCTCTGGAAAAGGAAAATGTCCAGTAAGTTTTCTGTTTTCTGAGGGCTAAAAAGAGAGCATAGTTTAGAAGAGAAGTATTATATTTGGCTGCAATGGATTTCAGTAGAGACTAAATGAGGATTTGGGGTGGGGATGGGGGGATATCTAAAAGGGGATTATTTTAAATGTTTGCCTCCTTCCCTGAAAAAGAATCATGAAGAAAAAGTTTTTGACAGTTTTCCTGGGTATAACATAATTGGCAAGAGCTCTTTATGTGTTTATCCTGTTATAAGGCCATAAAAAGCTATACGTAAGGAATTTTTTTTTGTCATTTCCCCCCCTCTTATGAGAGATTTAATTGTAAAATAGGGTTGTAGCTGACATTCTGTTTGTGGGACAATGTTGGCCATCTACCAGGTTTGTATTTTGGCCAGACAGTATGCTGTAGAGAAAGCTGGAGGCACCACCCATTTTTAAGGAAGAGAGAAAAAGGTAGATTTTCAAACCTGTGCCTGATGTCCGGGGTCATCAGCTTTCTGTTCCTAGCACTGATCCCTTGGGTCCATGGGATTAGGCTCCCTATCCCCAGGCAACCCTGGGGTCTTTGAAGACTTAAGAGATGGATAGCCCGGTACCCACAAAGGTACTCAACCAACCCACTTCTCTTCCTGCATCTCTGTGCTCTTAACTTACTGCCTAGAATACTGCCTAAGAGAATGGTTGCCACGAAGAAACTTTAGGGAGATTTCCAGAATGCCGCACCTGAATGTTGCCATGATTGAGCTAGAGGAAAAGAACATGCGACAAAGAAATCAGGCTCCTTTTAAAAACATGGCTTAGGTTGCTTTTCAGGCAATCAGAAGGGTCTAGGTATAAACATATTGTCGAACAGGGTCAGAAGTGAGGCTTCTGCATCCCTTACAGCTCAGATCTTAAATAGTGAAAGTGAACGCATACCCAACCACCCGTTCTCCCCAGCCAGTGGTTTTTCCCTGCAATGGGTGATACCTTCAAGAAGGCTAATAGCAGAACATGCTGGAACTCAAGATAGTAGCAGATGGAGATATAACCTAGAGAGAAGGATAGCTGGGCCTTTTGTTCACCCTTCAGACGTCACTTCTGGCTTTCAGTGGGGAGACACTCCCATTAAAAAGTACCCAATTCCCATGGGCCAAAACCCGAGGTGACTCCCTAGAATGTTAAAGATAACACCTTGCTTGGTACGAGAATCCTGAGCTCAGGAATCCTGTGTTATGAAAGATAGAATGTCTCAGAAGCCATAGAAAGCCAGACAGAGGAGACAGGAAGATTCTCATGGAGGCAAAGGAGAGGACCTCTATGGTGGAGGTGGTAAGAGGAATAGTTTCAGCAAATGGAAGGGTCTCGGTCGTCAGAGGGGTGGAAAAGAGAGTATGGGGAAGTTTCGGAGAGCTGAGAGAGATGGGAACTTGACTTGATTTCCTTTGGACTCCTGCTCAACACAGGGAGAAGCCCCCAGTCAGGTGCCAAAGGGAGATATCACCCTCTGCTTTGAGCCTCCTTGGATCTACATGGCGTGGAGACAGGGCTCTTACCCCTTCAGAGAAGGGAGCCAGTGGCTCAGCATGAACAAGATTTTGTCCTGGGGGAGCTGCATTTGATCCCCTAGATTCCTCGAGAGGGTAGTGAAAATGAAGACGTAGGAGAGGGTACTGATAAACCTAGTGAGAAGAAGAGCAACAGCACATTGCCAAGCCCCCACGTACTCAGCAATCCAGATGATTGGATTGTAGTGTCTCCTGGCTGGCTCGCCACAATATTTTGCCAGATTTGGCTTCCAGGTTCTTTGCCGTGCTATGAGAAAGAATTCAAGTGCAGAGTAAGCAGGCAGAACATTTATTAGATACACATGTGAGAGGACATGCGGGGAGTCTTGCAAAGACAGAGAGGAAGGAGGCAAAAGACCTAAACTCTCCATTACTTTTGAAGGGCAGCTTTGCTGGATGTAGAATTCTTGGCCAGTAATTTTTCTTTTTCAAAATCTTAAATATATCATAGCACTGCTTTCTCACCTCCATGGTGGCCAACAATTAGTCAGTGCTTAGTCTTTTGTGGCTTCCCTCGTATGTGGTGAATTGCTTTTCTTTTGCTCCGCTCCGGACTCTTTTGCTTTCTTCTTCATTTGACAGTCTGATTAGTGTGTGTCTTGAATTTATTCTATTTGAAGTTCATTGGGCTTTTTTGATTTGTATAGTTATGTCTTTTATAGAGGTTGGAAAGTTTTCTGCAATTATCTGTTCAGATAATCTTCCTTGCTCTTCTGGGACATCAGTGAATCTTTTATTCATGGGCTTCATATTGTCCATCATTTACCTGAGATCCGATTCAAAATTTTCCATCTTTTTCACCAGTTGTTCTTTTGTATGTTTGAATTTGGTTGTCTTCTTCTGATTCGCTTATTCTTTCATCTGCCTTCTCAAATCTGCTGTTGTGTGTCTCTAGTATATGTTAAACTTGATCTAATGGATATTTCATTTCTGTAAGATTTGCTTTTTTCTATTCTTTTAAATTCTTCTTTGTGCTTTTCTAATGTTTTCTTTAGCCAACTCACTCAAGTTATTTAGGAGATTTGTTTGAACATCTTTGATTAGTTGTTCCAAAGTCTGTGTATCCTCCTGCTTTTTAATTGATCATTTGGCTTTGTTGTATCTTCTTGCTTCTTTAGGTGGTTTGTGATTTTTTGCTGGTTTCTTGGGATTTGATTATCTATATGATGTTATTTTGAAAGTTGGTTTCCCCTGCTTGTCTAATACTTTGTTTTTGCTTGCGTTTGCACTGGTGATCTCCTTTGGCACTTTGATTTGGCTGGGGCCTAACTCAAGGTTATAACCCTTTTCAGAAGCCTGTCAGAGGCTGTGCAGAAAAGCAGCTTGCCAGACTGTGCTTTCCCAGTCTTCCCAGCAGATGGTGCTCTTGTTCCACCTCTTCCCTATAACCTTCTCTTGGTCCACCTTTTCCCTATAACCTTCCCTTTCCCTTACTGCGGCAGCTTGCTATGCAGGGTCCAGACCAGGTGAAAATGCAGTCAAGGCCACAGGTACTTGTGTGCACTGGAGGCTGCTGGTTCTGGGGGATGGAGGATGGGCACTGTGCACCACAGCAAAGACTTTAGTCTGTAGGTGTGATGGGTCTGGAGATTCCCAGTCTCCTATATGGAAAGACTTGTGGCTGTGGGACTGAGAGCTTCTACTTCTCCACCCAGCAGCTGGCCCAAGAGTGCTCTGCTTTTCACTGACCAGCAAGACGACCTTGTTGGTGAGGGAAGGGTGCCGAGCATTACAGTGCAGCTGCCTTGCCACCGCCTTGCTGTTCATGTACTCAGTGAGTGCCCTGAACCCCTACGTACAAAGGATTGAGGCAGTGGCAGAGGGTCTCTCACACTGACCAATTGTTAAATTGTCTCTGTTCTGCGTTCCCCTCTCCTGTGGAGGGGAGGGTTTTCCCAGCCTCTCTCAAGTCCAGGTGTCTACAGTGGCCCGCCTCAGGAATGGGGGATAGGCACTAGACATCACAGTAGGGCCTGTGTATGTGAATAAAATGAATCTACTGGCTCCTGGCTTCCTGCACAGGAATGTTAGGCTGCAGGGCTGAGATGATTGCTTCCCCCACTTCTTTGAAGTAAGGGTGTGCCGTTTTAGGCTGCCTGATGCAGCCATTGCACAGCAGTGGACCTTAGGGGTGTTCAAGATTGAGTACACTTACCCCAGTTTCTCTACTTTTCCCATCCAGGTTTTCCTTATATGATTCAGAGATCCTTCTCTGGACTCTGGAATGCTGCTTTGGTCATTTTCTGCCTGTTTATGGTAGAGGAGTGAGTTCTGCCTGTCCTATTCTGCCATCTTCCCAGAAGTCCTAAACTCTTTTTATGTGGCCTTGCTTCTTGAAGGACAGCTTGGGTGGATATAATATCCTTGGAGCATACTTTCTTTTCTTAAGATTCCTGAAAATATTGTTCCACTGTTGCCTTGGCTTTTATTTTGTTTTAAATAAATCTGATACCAATCTGTTTCTCTTACCTTTATAGGTAAGAGAAACCTCTTTTTGCTTCGAGGTCCTAATAAAATACTTTTCTTTATTGTTAATGTCTACTTTTACTAGGCTGTGTCTCAGAGTTGATTATTCTGGGTTAGTTTCTCTGGTATTCATGGAACTCTTTCTATAAGTAGATAACTTGGATTATAATATTAAATATCAAGGTTTTTAAAATTATTATTTTGATTTTTCTTCCTCAGGAACACCAATTATACATATTTGTCCTCCTCTGCCTGCCTTCTATTTTGGCCATTTTTTTCCTCTGGCCCCTTTACTCTGATTTATTTCTTATTTCATTTTTATTCTCTTGGCTATTTTCTGTCTTTAGTAGGTTTTCATCTTAATCTATTTTCTGTTCTCCTTTGAGTACCTCATAATTTAGTTTTTGGTTTTGAATTTTTTCCCCTTCTATTTCTTTCCTGAGATTGGTCATCTCTTGTTTCATTTCTTCTTGTTATTTTGTCCATTTCTGTTTTTAGTTTTTGTATTTCTGATTAAAATTTTGTTTTTTTCCCCCATATCCAAATGCTTGCTTAAGGATATTCAGTTTGAAATGTGGTACAGTTTTCTTCAGAACCATAGTTTTCTGGGAAAGATTTTTCATTGACAAGAGATTTTTATTCACATTTCCTGACTTTTTGTAGTATTTTTTTTAATGGATTTGGTCTGCTTTTTTCTATTCCTGTGTATTACTTTGAAGCTTTCCCAGTTTGAGAGTGCTTCTTTTCTCCCACTTCTATCCTCTTGTTTGATACTTGTTTTATGGATGTGTTTTTGGTTGACAAGGATGTCATCATCTTTTGTTTCTCTTTCATTTAATAGGACCTTTAATTTCTCATTGTTTCCCTTCACTGCCTTGTCTTCAAGGAATAATGCCTTCTATATGTATATGTATCTATATCTATATATATTTGTATCTGTATCTATATTCATATTCATGTTATTTTTTTATCCTGAGGCATTGCTTCTCCAAAACTGCCATTTCTGGTTCTGCCCACTTTCAAGCCTCTTTGCCCACTTTCAAGCCCCTTTCCAAAGTAACCAGAACTAGGAACTATCAAGTTTTGTACAGTATTTTTGTATTTAGTGTTACACTCTCACTTTCTGGGGATGATATTTTCTGTGCTTCCACCTATCCCTTCGCTGTTTTCTCCACTTCCTTTTAAGCTTCTCTTCACATATTTTCTATCCTTATAAACTTGGCAGTATCTGAAAGCTGCAGGAGGTTGTCAGAAGTTTTTCTTTCATCTCTCTATATTGTCAGAAGTTTTTCTTTCATCTCTCTATTTGTAACTTAAAGATTGCAGTGTTTTCTATCTCCTCGTAATACTGAACGTATAAGTCTGGTGTGATTTTATTTATTCCCCTTGTTGATTTTAATGTTTTATGGGTGAGAATGGAAAGAGGGGAGAGTCAGAATCACATGGCTGCCATTCTTCTTAATCTTGAAGAATGTGTATTTTCAGTAACATATTTTCAGATTGTGTAAGATTTTATTTGCTTCAAGCAAATACTTGTATTTTATGTCAAATAGCAGTTGAAACCCTCAGTTTTCTCTAAAAACACATTGTATTTGAAAATTACAAAATGGGAAATTCTTTAATTTATTGCAGTGTGCTGTTCTTAAAGTAGAAAAATGAATATGTGAATCTCAATGATGTCACATTGCCATGGATTTATTCATAAACAGTTATATAAAATGATATAATGTGCATATAATCAAGTATTAAGTAATCTGAGTAGTTTCATATCACTAGGCTAACATAATCTTCCCACAGCAAAAGAGTCAATAAATAAAAGAAAATCCCACAGAAATAGGCCTTGTGATAAAATGAATTTGGGTGTAGTTATTTGTGCTTGGCTTAATTTGAATATTTGTCTGAAGGGTATCTGCCTCTGTCAAACAGCATTTGGTACCTGGATGGATTTTTATTTCCACATTGGAATCCCAGAACTCCTGGTTGTCTAGTTGCATAGACTTGCCTTGGTCATTTCATTAATTTTGTAATAATTCAGTGTCTGGTTTTATACCTCTGATTTAAAAAAAAAAATTAAATTTTTATTCTGTTTTGGTTTGCTTAATGCTGATGGAAATGCAATATACCAGAAATGGGTTGGCCTTCAGAAAGGAATTTATTAAGTTACAAATTTATAGTTCTAAGGCCATAAAAATGTCCAAACTAAGGCATTAAGAAAAAGATACCTTGAATCAAGTAGGGCTGACCTGGGAAGGCATGTGGCTGGCATCTGTTTGGCTTCTGGTTTCAAACAGCTTCCCCAGGGGCATTTTTTAACATCTCTCTCTTTGTCAGCTCTGAAGCTTTTTCCAAGATGGTTACCTCTTAAAGGACTCCAGTAAGCAACCCACCTTGAATGGGTGGAGACATGTCTCCATGAAAACCACATAATCAAAATGTCCTACCCACAATTGAGTAGGTCACATCTCTGTGGAAACAACTTAATAAAAAAATCCCACCCAACAATACCGAAGCCATGACTGAAGAACATGGCTTTTCTGGGGTACACTATAGTTTCAAACTGGCACATTTACCTCACCTAATTATTATGGTGGAAAACTTTAGAGTGTCTGCACTATACATAATGAAGCACTATGGGTATACAAAATTTAAAGCATGATTCTTACTTGTACCTTAGAATTTTGATGTAGAATGAGAATTTTTCCAACTCTTTGTTACATAACTCTTGTTAATGTAAAGGCACATGCATTTTAAAATCAGGTTTTTTTAGATAGGAAATAATACACCAATTCAAATATGAGCTAACGTGTGCAAAATTCAGAAGACACACAGAGCTGTTTAGGGATGTCTACTTCCCACCCCATCCTCCAGACATCTCCACTTCTCCCCTACCTGCTCAGAGTCAACACTATTGCTATGTATATATGTATATATTTCTGAAAATATAAATGAAAATTTACTACTTGTGCTGGTTTGAAAGGAAGTATGCCCCCTAAGAAAAGCCATGTTTTAATATAAGTCCCATTTCATAAAGGTAGAATAATCCCTATTCAATACTGTATATTTGAAACTGTAATGAGATCATCTCCCTGGTTGATGTGATTTAGTTAAGAATGGTTGTTAAGGGCGGCTGCCGTGGCTCAGCAGGCAGAGCTCCGACCTGCCATGCTGGAGGTCTGGAGTTCGATCCCTGGTGCCTCCTGCCCATATGCAAATTAAAAAAAAAAAAAAAAAGAATGGTTGTTAAACTGGATTAGAGGATGACATGTCTCCACCCATTTGAGTGGGTCTTGATTAGTTTCTGAAGTCCTATAAAAGAGGAAACATTTTGGAGAATGAGAAATTCGGAGAGAGCAACACTACGAAGCAGAGAGTCCACCAGCCAGTGACCTTTGGAGATGAAGAAGGAAAACGCCTCCCCGGGGAGCTTCGTGAAACCGGAAGCCAGGAGAGAAAGCTAGCAAATGGATGCCGTATTCGCCATGTGCCCTTTTAGCCGAGAGAGAAGCCCTGACTGTGTTCGCCATGTGCTTTCTCACTTGAGAGAGACACCCTGAACTTCATTGGCCTTCTTGAACCAAGGTATCTTTCCCTGGATGCCTTTGATTGGACATTTCTATAGACTTGCTTTAATTGGGGCATTTTCTCGGACTTAGAACTGTAAACTAGCAACTCATTAAATTCCCCTTGTTAAAAGCCGTTCTGTTTCTGGTATATTGCATTCTGGCAGCTAGCAAACTAGAACACTACTCTTTGCTTTTGCACTTAATTTTGTAGAGATCAGTCCATATCATCACATTTAGAGCCACTTTGTTCTCTGAAAGTTTCATAATATTCCATGATATGGTCTGCTTACACTTATTTAATTAATTTATTTAACCAGACCCCCATTTGTAGGCATTTAAGTTGCTTCCAATTTTTTACTTTTATCTTTGTGTCTAAACTATAATGTTGTAATTCAAAGAAATATTTTTAAATGACTTTTTAGAAGTAAGAAAATATTTCACAAAAAGCTAGAACTTAGGGTTTAGTTTTAAATGGAAAAGTTTTCTGTTCTGGAATCATGGCTTATACTGACCTTCTTTTCCTTAGTGATTTCACTCTGGTCACTTTTGAGTTTGAGCAAGTATTTTTTAAGGTTTTCTGTGTTCTGTGGGCATATTAAGTAAATACAAGGAATAATTCATCTTTCACATTTTTCTTTAGAAACTTCACGTTTATCTTTAGAACTGACTTTTAACATGAGGTGTTAATTCCAGGACTACCTAAAGCTTCTAAAAATGTTGAGAAGAATAAAAATATATATAAATAAACTTAGTGAAGGTAGGGTATGGTAGGAGGAAAATTAGCAACTTTAAAAAATAAAATGATTACTTGTTTTGATAAGAAAGAATACGTGTGATAGTGTTAAGGGGAGACAACATAGTACTAAAGATTTCATTTTTCAACCTTTTGCCTTTTCTTTGAAGACTGGCAATTTCTGCCTTTTGATTGGGTTGTATAGTCCATTCACATTTAATATTATTCTTGATATAATTGGATTTACATCTTCCTTTGAACAAGTATGTTTTCTATATGTCACATGGCTCTTTTTGTTCCCTTATTACTGCTTTACTGGTTTCTTTTGCATTAAATCATTATTTTCTAATGTAGCATTTTCATTTCCTTACTGATTTTTTCACTGTTTTTTTTTTTGAGTTGTTCCCTTACTCCAGGGTTTTCATATTTTTTACTTTATCAGAAATAGCTTCAGACTTAGTTAAATCCAATGAGATATAACAGTGTTACTCATATGTACTGTATTCCTTTTTGTGGTGTTGTTATATGTATTCTATCTATAAATGTTAAAAAATTCAACAATACATTATTATAATTATTGTTTTGTGTCATTTTATGAGTTCCAAAAAAGCTGAAAAAAGGAGAACAAGTATGTACTTACAACTTTTCTTATATTTACTTTTTTATTTTTCCTTTCTGGTTCACTTAATTTGTTCTTGTGGATTCAGGTTACTTTTTGGAATAATTTTCTTGTTCCCAAACAGCTTTTCTCCCATCCACGTCCTTTGTGCTTTTATTGTCAAATACACATAATTTCTGTATGTTGTCAATCCACTGATACATTACATGCATAATGTTTTGTACCTTGCTTTTTTCAATTAGTTGAGAAGAAATACGCTGTTTTTTATAATTACACCTTTACCCAGTGCTCTTTGTTTTTCATCTCAATTCAGATTACTATCTGGGGTCATTTATTTTCAGCCCAAAAAACTTCCGTTAGTATTTCTTGTAAGGCTGGTTTGCTGAGCAGCAATTTTTTTCAGCTTTTGTTTATTTGAGAATATATTTATTTCACCTCCTTTTTTTTTTTTTTTTTTGCATGGGCAGGCACTGGGAATTGAACCTGGGCCTCAGGCATGTCAGACAAAAGTTCTGCCACTGAGCTCTTGTTGTACTGCCTTTCACCTTCATTTTTGAAATGTACCTTTGCTGGATATAGGTTCTTGGTTGACATTTTTATTCTTTAAGCATATATTATCCTGCTGCCTCCTGGCTGCCATTGCTTCTGTTGAAAAAAAGTCAGCTGTTAATTGTATTTGCTTTCCTTTGTGATATCATTTTTTTTCCTGCTTTGGAGATTTTCTCCTTGTTTTTGACTGTCAGCATTTTTACTGTGATTTGTCTGTATTGTCTCTTTGCATCTATCCTTGGGGTTTGTTGATCACTCTGGGTTAGTGTTATTCAATATATTTGGGAAGTTTTCAGGCATTATTTCTTAAAATATTTTTTCTCCTTTCTTTTTCTCTTCTCCTTCTGGTAATCTCAATATTTGTATGTTGATTTGCTTAATCATGTCCCACATTTCTCTGTAGCTCTGTTCATAGTGCTTCTTTTTTTTTTATCCTCTCTGTTCTTTGGATTGTTTAATCTAACAGCCTATTTAGAATAGAATAGCCTATTGCTATTCTCTCTTCTGCCAAATCACATCTATTGTTGAGCTCCTCTAGTGATTTTTTTCACTTCAGTTATTGTAGTTTTCAAACCTGAATTTCCATTTGTATACTTTTAATAGTTTTTTTCTCTTTATTCATATCTCTAAATAACACATTATCATCATACCTTCCTTTAGGTTTTTAGCCGTGGTTTATTTTAGTTCTTTGGGCATATTTATTATAGCTACTTTGAAGTCTTTATTAAATCCAATGTTTGGTTTCTCTCTCAGGCAGTTTCTGTTCTGTTTTTTTCCCCTCCTGTCTGTGAATGATACTTTCTGGTTTCTTTGCATGTTTTGCAACTTTTTGGTTGGAAACTGTATATTTAAGAAAATATATTTTAGCCACTCTAGGTATTAACTCCACCTCAGCCTTACCCTTCCTGGATGATTGCTTTATTGGTTTCAACATTGCCCTGGGGGCATATATTGTATCTTCTACCAGTTGTTATTCATGCGTTCTCCCCACCCCTTTGCATTTTTAGGGAAAATTAGGTTACTTTTGTTATATGTTGAGATTTTGATGCTTGTGAGGCATTTAAGTGGGGATTCCCAATCAAATCTTTTTTAAACATTTTTAATTGTAAAATATAACATATATATAAAGCAAAGATAAAAAGATAATTTTCAAAGCACACTCCAACAAGTTTGTTATAGGCTACCATTCCACTATTCCAGATTCTTCCCTCCAGCTGCTCCAAAACCCTGAAGGCTAGAAGAAATATTAATATAGTTATTCAGCAGCTATACTTGTTTTTTAAAATCCTGATTTTTCTTTTATACCTCCTCCTCCTCTGATTGCCTCCCAATCTATAGGGATCTTTAGGCAGTGTCTGTTCTGACTTTTTCATGTTGAGAAGGGGTGTTGACACTAAAGGATAAGCAGATGTAATCATTAGATAATCTCGGAGTGGTCCCACTAGGTTTCAGGATTTATCTGACCTAGGAACCCTCCAGGAATTATGGGTTCCCTGAAAGCAAACTTAGTGCATGAACCCTTTATAGAGTCTCATTCAAGCCATAGATATTCTTAAGAGTCAACAGGAGTGATACTGGTTGGGGGTTAGCAAACCATGGCAATTTGTATTATCTAATTGAAGCTTGCATAAGAGTAGCCTCCAAAATAGTCTCTTTTTTGTGTGTGTGCCCCCTATTATTTATTTATTTTTAATCCATATGTTTTTCTCATCTGTCCATAAGGTAGATAAAAAAAAAAGCATCAGACACAAGGTTTTCATAATCATACAGTCACATTGCAAAGGCTATATCATTATACAATCATCTTCAAGAAACATGGCTACTGGGACACAGCTCTACATT
>PVIY010059422.1:0-12052 GCA_004026745.1 Myrmecophaga tridactyla | reverse complement strand
AAGGAACTCCCCAAGAGGCCATAGCTCTGGTCTGGGAAAGAGAAGGTAATGTGGCAGGAGTGGAAACCATGGGCATTTGTGCCACTTCTTCATGTAACTTACTTGTGCCTTCAGGACCTGCTCTGGCTCTATCTCATATATACCATTCCCATTTTACAATAGAGTGCTGCTGTGCACGACCAACTTTATGGCTTGGTGGGTCAGACAACACACAACTCATGAAAGGCAACTCAGGTCTCATGGTAAATTGGTGGCCCATGGTTAAGCATTCAGTCTCTACTAAGGCCCAGTAGCAGGCCAAAAGCTGTTTCTCAAAAGGAGAGTAGTTATCTACAGCAGATGGTAAGGCTTTGCTCCAAAATCCTAAGGGTCTGCGTTGTGATTCTCCTATAGGGGCCTGCCAGAAGCTCCAGACAGCATCTCTATTTGCCACTGACACTTCCAGCACCATTGGATCTGCTGGATTATATGGCCCAAGTGGCAGAGCAGCTTGTACAGCAGCCTGGACCTGTCGCAGAGCCTCCTCTTGTTCAGGTCCCTGCTCAAAATTATCAGCTTTTCTGGTCACTCGATAAATGGGCTGGAGTAGCACACCCAAATGAGGAATATGTTGTCGCCAAAATCCAAAAAGACCAACTAGGTGTTGTGCATCTTTTTTGGTTGTGGGAGAGGCCAGATGCAGCAACTTATCCTTCACCTTAGAAGGGATATCTCGACATGCCCCACACTCTGGACACCTAGAAATTTTACTGAGGTGGAAGGCCCCTGTATTTTTGTTGGATTTATCTCCCATCCTCTCACATGCAAATGCCTTACCAGTAAATCTAGAGTAGTTGCTACTTCTTGCTCACTAGGTCCAGTCAACATGATATTATCAATATAATGGACCAGTGTGATGTCTTGTGGGAGGCAGAAATGATCAAGGTCTCTGGGAACAAGATTATGACATAGGGCTGGAGAGTTGATATACCCCTGAGGCAGGACAGTGAAAGTATATTGCTGACCTTGCCAGCTGAAAGCAAACTGTTTCTGGTGGTCCTTACTAATAGCTATTGAGAAAAAAGCATTTGCCAGATCAATAGCTGCATACCAGGTACCAGGGGATGTAATGATTTGCTCAAGCAATGATACTACATCTGGAACAGAAGCTGCAATTGGAGTTACCACCTGGTTGAGTTTATGATAACCCACTCTCATTCTCCAAGACCCATCCATTTTCTGCACAGGCCAAATAGGAGAGCTGAATGGGGATGTGGTGGGAATTACCACCCCTGCATCTTTCAAGTCCTTAAGAGTGGCAGTAATCTCTGCAATCCCTCCAGGAATACGGTATTGCTTCTGATTTACTATTTTGCTTGGTAGGGGCAGTTCTAGTGGCTTCCACTTGGTCTTTCCCACCATAATAGACCTCACTGCATGAGTTGGAGAACAAATGTGGGGATTCTGCCAGTTGCTCAGTATGTCTATGCCAATTATACATTCTGGAACTGGGGAAATAACTACAGGATGGGTCTGGGGGCCCACTGGACCCACTGTGAGATGGATCTGAGCTAAAACTCCATAGATCACCTGGCCTCCATAAGCCCCCACTCTGACTGGTGGTCCAGAGTGACGTTTTGGGACCCCTGGAATTAATGTCACTTCTGAACCAGTATCTAATAATCCCCAAAATATCTGATCATTTCCTTTTCCCCAATGCACAGTTACCCTGGTAAAAGGCTGTTGGTCTCCTTGGGGAAGGCTTGGAGGAAGATTAACAGTATAAATTTGTGGCAGTGTAACAGGTTTCTCCCCCATAGGGACCTGGGCTCCGCTTCATTCAAGGGGCTCAGGGTCTGTAAACTGTTTCAATCTGGAAATTGATTAAGGGGCCGTGACTCTGTGTTTTTGTAATTCAGGTTAGACTTCTCTTCCCTAGACCTAGAACTCTTTTGTTTATACAGCTCCAACAAGAATTTAGTAGACTGCCCTTCTATTGTATTTCTAGGTATCCCATGATTTACTAGCCAATGCCACAAATCTATGTGTGTCATATAATTTTGATGACTCCTTTGAGTTTGCTGTCTATTATAATAGCCGCGTCTACCCTGTCTTTGGTGATTAAGTGCTGCCACCTGACTTCTGCCAACTAGGGATCCTGTCATCCCCATTGTGTTTAAGGATTCCAGCTCAGTGACAGCAGTTCCTACAGTAATATCTGACCTACAGAGAAGTGCAACCACAGAGCTCTTTAGGAATCGTGGTGCTAGTCTCACAAATTTATTTCTCACTGTTCTGGTAAAAAGTGCATCCTCTGGACATTCCTGGGGTGTAAGATCAGGCTTTGCATGATAAATCCACTCTAACATTCCAATCTCTCTAAGCCTCTGGATCCCCTCATCTACGTTATACCAGGGCAGTTCTGGCATTTCAACCTCAGGTAATGTTGGCCACTATTTGATCCATGTTTCAACCAACCACCCAAACAAGCTGTTAACACCTTTTCTAACCACTCGAGCTATAACATTGAATGCAGAATCTCTGCTTAGTGGGCCCATATCAATAAATTCAGCCTGATCCAGCCTTATATTCCTCCCACCATTATCCCACTCTTAAAATCCAGTGCCACACATATTCCCCTGATTTCTGTCTATATAAATTGGAAAACTCACACAGTTCTTTTGGAGTATAACGTACCTCCTCATGTGTGATACTTTGTACCTCACCTTTAGGGGCCTCTTGGGACTTTAGTCTAGTTATAGGTCTAGAAGAAATGAGGGGTGGTGGGGGTGGGTCAGGAAAAGAATTAGAAATATCTTCGAAGCCATTTGCTTCAGGGCCTTCATTTGCAGTTTCATCTGGTGAAACAGGATTAATCACTCTAGGGCTAATCCCTTCAGGAGGAGGTTGGGTGGCCAATTCCTCAAGGCAGGCTGGAGGTGGGGCAGCTATGTCCTCAGGGAAGATTTTTGCAGGGTTATCTAGAGAAGGCTCAGCCTGGCCTAGGGTTTCAACCTCGCCCCCAACATCATTATCAATCCATATGTCACCATCCCATTTTTCAGGGTCCCACTCCTTTCCAATCAATGCCCTCACTTTATTGGCAGACACCATGCAAGACTGAGATTTCAGTTTATGTTGTAAAGTTGCTACTCTAACAATAAGATTCTGAGTCTGATTTCCAGATATCTCAAGTCTATGGCTACAGGAAATAAGATTTTCCTTCAGGATACTCATAGAAACGTCTACATCTTTCAGATGGCACTTAAGCTTCTCGTTTGAAGCCTTAAGCCCATCCCTTTCACCCCTTAATGTAGACAGTGTATTTAACAACAACCAACCAACATCTCTATAACTCTTATTTCTACAAAACTTTGTAAAGGTGTCAAAAACATTATCCCCCAGAGTCTGGCTTCATACAAGCGAAGCATTAGGAGAATCGAATGATAATATTTTGACTATCTCCTTTGCCAACTCACTCCATGGATTGGGAGTGTCATTCTGATTACAGAAATCAGAGTCCTTAGTGTCTCTGAGTCCAGTCAGAGTAGAAAACCATTCATAAAAACCCATTTTTAAGATTCTGTTTCTTAAGAACCACTCCTGGTACCAAGATGTATTAGTTAGGGTTCTCTAGAGAAACAGAATCAACAGGGAACACTTGAAAATATAAAATTTATAAAAGTGTCTCATGTGACCACAGGAACGCAGAGTCCAAAATCCACAGGGCAGGGTGCAAAGCCGACAACTCCGATGGATGGCCTGGATGAACTCCACAGGAGAGGCTCACCAGCCAAAGCAGGAATGGAATCTGTCTCTTCTGAGTCCTCCTTAAAAGGCTTCCCATGATTAGATTTAGCATCACTAATTGCAGAAAACACTCCCCTTTGGCTGATTACAAATGGAACCAGCTGTGGATGCAGCTGACGTGATCATGACCTAATCCTATGAAATATCCTCATTGCAACAGACCGGCCAGTGCTTGCCCAATCAGATAAACAGGTACCACAACTTGGCCAAATTAACACGTGTCCCTAACCATGACATTCTCATTTAGTATTGTTGGATGGGAGCTTTTTGATTGTTCCCAAAGAGTTCTGTCTCCACCCGTTCAATGTGCAGTTGCTTACTGGAGTCCTTTAAGAAGAAACGATTTTGGAAAAAGCTTTAGTGCCCACATAGCCAGAGATCTTTGGAGAGGAATAAGGAAAATACCCCAGGGGAGCTTCATGAAACAAGAAGCATGGAGAGAAAGTTAGCAGATGTCACCATGTTCACCATGTGCCTTTCCAGTTGACAGAGTAACTCTGAATATCATTGGCCTTCTTCAATGAAGGTATCTTTTCATGGATGCCTTAGTTTGGACACTTCTATAGCTTTGCTTTAATGTGGACATTTCACAGCTGTAGAACATGTAAATTTGCAACTTAAAAAATTTCCCTTTGTAAAACCATTCCATTCTGGTATATCACATTCTGGAAGCTTGCAAACTACAACAGCAGGTCAAGCAGGAGAACAGAGGGAGAAATACCCAGATACATTTTGAAGACAGTCATTGAAACCAGGACCAGTAGAGAAGGACAAACAGACATCACCATGTTTGCTCTATGGTGACTGAGGAAACCTGGATTCCAGCAGCCTTTCCTCAGAGAGGATTTCTTTGTTTTGATGCCTTAATTTGCATATTTTCAAGACCTTGGAACTGAAAATTTGTAACATAATAAATCCTGAAATGAAAATTAACCCATTTCTGGTATATGGCATTCTAGCAGCTTTAAAAAACCAAGATACCATAATTGAGTATACCATGAGCTTAATCCCTAAAGGATGAAACTTACTTTCTACTGTTCTGAACCTTGCTGGCTCTGGGAACTTCATTTACTACCCTGTGCCTAAGTTTTCACACATGTCCAATGGCTGGAATAATTGCATCTATTTTGTAGGAATGTCATGAGGCACAATAAGCCAATAGTTGTAAATGCTTCCTGCAATTTCTGGCACCTGGACTACACATGGGCACTGCCATCATTTCCATGTTGCACATGTGCCTCTTTCTTCTCAGTCTTTTGTAGCTGCATTTTTTATCAAAATATAAATATATCCTCCAACCTCAGATGCCTCTGGTTACTGCATATCATTTTTTATTACCACATTTTGCTACAACACTCGGCACCTTGGTGCTTTTCCACTCACCCCACCTCACAGTGAATTCACCCATGGATTTTTAATTTCTACTTTGAACAGTCATGTTCCTGTCATTAGCTGGGTTGTCAATACATTAATATTTGAATAATTATGATAGTGTCTAATACCTATGATATGTTTCAAATACCCCTTTAATCTTAATATAAACCAGGTGAAACAAGTTTTATTGTTGTTCCCCATGTTGCTGGGAACTGCTTTGTCTTGTAGAGCTGGTTTCTAAATGCCTGTTTACTGACTGGTGAGACAGGCTACAAAAACAAGATCTTTAGATTTTGCTAAAATGCGGATTCCAAAATTCCAATTCTGGGAATTTGGAACTGTTTGACTGTATTTTAGCTAAAGAGTCATATTTTCAGGAAGTTTCCCACCAGATTTAGCTAATTTAGGTCACAGTGACATCCTTACAGATGATGTGTCCTTGAGCCATTCACTGTTTGTGGATGAATTTTTACCTAATTAGGTTAACTTTGTTCTTCTTGCCATTCCGAATCAGTGCTGTTTATATACATTTACTGAGTGTACTTCCCAGTTTAACATTTGTCTCAGCTTTTTAAGTTTTTCTATTAAAGTGTCATTAATAGCTGCATTTAAAGAAATCAGGACAGATTTAAAGATATTTTATGTATTAATGTTTTACTCTCAACCTCTGATACAATTAGTTTATGAGATCCAAGTGTGATGAAAAGATCAATCTCTCAGAAATGCAGCTCAATCTGAGAGAGACCTGAGATAATCTTCTTTCATTCCTGGCCCTTTCCCTTTCCATCTTGGGACAGTCAAATCTGTTGATGCATCTGTCCCTGCAGCCTCGCACACTGACCAATTGTGCTTTGGTCTGTTCTGTGTACTCCTAGTTGCATGAAGTGGCCAGTTTCCACTCAGCAGCTGAAGTTTTAATGTTGGAAATTACCAGGTATTTATATGAAACATACTTGGAGAAAGGCCCAGTAGTCCTGCTCTACAACACTACAAGCAATAGAGGACAGTTTGTTATTTTCCTGCAGTGATTTCACATGTCAACTTGGAGAGGTGATGATGCCCGGTTGTCAGGCTAAGCAAGTAGTGCCTTTTCTGTTTCTGTGAGGACATTACATGGTCTTAAATCATAAGTAATTTTGTTGCATCCATGGTTGATTATGTCTGCCTTCGGCAAAGGGGAGTGTCTTCTGAAATGAGTGATGCTTGCACTAATCATCCAAAGGTTTTAAGGAGAATTCAGAAGAGAGAATCTCCCTTTCTACTTCAACCAGCCATCCTTTCCTGGGGAGTTCTTTGAGGACCTTCACTCGAGCTGCCAGTTCACAGCCTGCCTGCAGATTTTGGACTCTAACATCCATATACTTGTGTGAGACACATTTGTAAATCTCATATTTACAGTTGTCTTCTGTTGGTTCTGTTCTAGAGAACCATGACTAGTACATAAGCATAGCCATGTTTCCCCTTAAACTTGAAGGGGAGAATATTTTCCATAGCTCTGTCTTTACTTTTGCCATTGTTTTCCCAAAAGTCTAAGATATTTTCTGACTTGCTTGTCACATGGTGACTTTTTTCTGTCTGCCCATCTGAGTTAAATTACCTCTTCTTAGGAAGCTACCAATCATATAGGATAAGGGCCCACCATAGTCCTTTTTTGGCCTCATCTTATCCAACGTCTATTTCCACACATTCAGGGGATTTGGCTTTAGGATTTGAACATACCTTTTTGTAGCATACATTTAAGTCCAGAACACTGGGTGAGTGGAAAATGTTATAAATTACAGGATATTTTGTTGTAAATATTTGTGTGTGATAGAGTTAAAGCATGGTGCCATAAAAAACTCCTGCTAAGATGGTTTTCTCATCTTATGCATGGTACAAATTTGTGACTGTTTATTTCATAGTTTGATAATAGTTTTCTCTTTTCCAAGAAATCTTTCTTGGCAGAAATAAGATAAACAAAACTGAAAATGCATCTTTCACAAGCTAACTACCAATTATTTTCTCAACCAGTATAAAAAAATAAATATGTGACATGCAAAAAGCTTTGCTGATGTTTACCATATGCTATGATATTGACAACATGAAAACAATAATACATGAATCTGTTAAACAACCTAAGCATCCAATTCATATGCAAGTACTTATTTAAAGAGCTCTAGTCCCCCAAACCAATTTACCATGTGTACTACTGAAGGTGAATTTATGTGCCACTATGAATTACGAGCTTTCATTTAGGTAAAAAAAAGTTTCTTATTCAATAACTTTGCTCATTTTGATTCTCTGTTTTCTTGAGCAGAAACAGTAGAATGATAGCTTTTATGGCTTGTTCCATTAGAAGAGGAATAATTTTGAAGATAAATAAATAATGCCATTTTTATATCAGTAACCTCATGTTTCAAATAGAAAATAAATTTATTTCTATGATTATTTAGTTTTTCTTCATGCAATTTATGATATCTAAGAAAAGGTTTGGAGCTTCATTCCGGTGGTGGTGAATATCTGGTATCACAGGTGACTGTTGTTAATTAAGTTAAAGTCCTCAATGTTCTTGTGATGTTGACAAAACAAATTTTGATAAAGCAAAATTGTTGTGGTCAAAATAATTTTATCCCCATGACCACATGGCCATGAACACATTTAGCAAATTGTTGTGGGAGAAAAAGGGAAGAAGGCACATCACCTTGCACCAGGAGTCAAAGGTTAAGTATCTCATCTTCACCATAAATGTAGTGCAAAGATCATTCCTTCTATGTGGATTTAGGACCCATCTTTTAATGTGTGGCTCATTTTTACCTGCACCTGCTTTCTACTGCTTCACAACAAATCTCTGGACAATAGCATATTAGCTCAGTGTTCTGTAGATCCTAAGTCCTGGCATAGGTGGTCAGTTTCCCTCTGGGGTCTTGCACGGCAAAAATTAAGGTGTCTGCTGGGCTATGTTCTTTCCAGAATTTGGTGCCCTCTTCCAATCCACATAGTTGTCACTGCATAATATGTTCACTGCAATTGTAGATTTGAGGTCCCTCTTTCCTGCGATCTCAGCTCTAAGAAGCTGCCCTTAGTCCTTGACACTGAACCCTCCATTCCAGACTCAGCTTCAGAGAATCTTTCTCTTATTAGATTCCTCTCATATTTTCAGTCTTTCAGCCCTCGCACTCTCTGACCTCTCCACTCAGAACAAGCACTTATTGATAAGCTCAGGCTCTCTCTGATAATCTCCCTAGGTAACTGAATTCCTTTTATCTGAACAAACCCTTCACACAGAATCTAAATTATTGTTGGATTGAATTGCTGAGAGAGGTATGTATACATCAGCGGCACCACAACCTTCAATACCATTGTAGAATTCTGCATACTGTGTTATCCTACTCTATTATTTACCAAATAACAGTTGACCTGAATTATATCTTTGGCATTGGGCAGTGTTTGGAAAATTTCACTGTTAAAAAGCATTTCATGATTTCAAAAAAGAGAAGATAGCACACCTACCAACCCAGTTGATATAGAAATGCTATCATTACTACATTTCCCCTTCCTTCCAGGGTAAAATTATAATACACTATGTAAAGTAGTTGGTAAAAACATGAATTAATTTCCACTGATACCTGTTGCTTCTTGCATTTAAAGTCTCCATATGCAGGATTGAGTCCCAGAGCCTGCCCATGCCACAAAAACAAACCAAGAAACAAATAAAAACACCTAAACTCCTCCATGTACCATTCCTTTGTCCTCCTTGAACATGCCCAGCCTGCATTTTCTGAAGTGTCCTCCACCTCCCTGACTTTTGCATGGCCAACTCCCTCAGTCATGCAGGCTTCAGCTCAATTGTCTCCTTGTCCAAATGGATATTCCTGTTCCTCGTATTTTATGTAGGCCCCACCCACAGCATTCATTCTCCACTTCATATCCTGTTTATTCATCTCATCATGAAATGTACAAATGTTCATAATGGTGAAAACTGATTCTACTGAATTGAAGTGGTAAACAGTCAATGTTGACAAGTAGAGTGAAAATTTAATTTAGTAGATTTAAGATAGCTTATAAATGTATAAAAGACTTTATGGAAGCCAAGGCAAAACATAGAGTAATGAGCAAAACTTCAGAATATACCACTGCCTTTATACCCAAGTATGTGTTGGACACAGAAGCTGGCAGGCATGTGTAAGGGTAGGAGAGCTTCGGGGTGGAAGTGGGTCTGTGCAGCAAAATTCTTGAATTCCTGATAAGGGGAACCTCACTAGAATAATGATCTGAGAAATAGCTGCACTACAAAAAAATAAACTTATTCATTAGATATGGGAAAATACGTACTTAGGAAGCTTCTGTTTAAGGAAAGCTCTTGGGAGCATTAGTGATAATTGTCTGCAGCCAAGGTTGAAATCCTGAGAGAGGAATTATTTTGTTGCCCATAAAAAAGTTCAATTGTCCTTACTTGTTCTGTTCACTCTTTCTCTGAGTTGTTCATGGTGAGGGATTAGAGTTTATAAAATGTACCAGACACACATTGCCCCACTTACCTTGAGTCATGACATTGCCACAGCGGAGGAGATCTCAGGGTGTTCAGGCTCAGAAATGCTGCAGCGGTGACTTGTGTGTTCATTATCTGTCCCTCATAATAAAAGAAAGATTTATGAGTGCAGGGCTTCTGTTTGATTCCTTTGTAACTTAATACCTTATACCAGAAAAGTTTATCATATGGTCAATTGTCCAAGAGAAGCTTCACATGCAAATTTGAAATGCAGAACAGAAGCTGAGACAGGGATGTAAATCTGCCATACATTCTCATGTGAGCCATTCTCATGCATTCTGAAGGTACCAACAAATATATCCACTGAGTGTACATTCCCTATATATTCATGATATTATGCTTTGAAGTTATACACTCAAGAACACATTTATTCAATTACAAAATTAATTTATGTTTTCAATGTGACTGCATTTGTTTTGAAAGAATAAAGTTGATTCCAAAAACATTTTACATATCAATATTTTATTAATTAATTTGAAAATTATAGGCTTAAATTCTGGCCATATATATATATGTAACCAATTTCTTATGTTCATGATATTTTTATCTGGTACCCTTCTTTGTCGTCTCAACTCACTGCAATGGCGTGTTTTCCTATAAAGGAAAGGGATGGATGATGTGCATAGGCTCCTCAGGCACCAGGCTGGCTGCTCAGACTCTATTAATGAGGATTCCCTGGTAACAGGGCCTGAATGCACCAGACAGTGAGCAGGATGCTGTCACAGTCCCAACTCCTCATTCTCCTGGGGCTCTGGGTCTCAGGTGAGAGCTTCAGAAGTGAAGTTTTCAAAAAATGCTTTTATCATGTAGAGTAATTAAACTATTTCATCTAAAACCATTTTGTTTTTTTATGATATATAAAAATCCCAACTATTTTAGATAACTATTGTAATTTATATTCTATGCAATATATGGTCCTTGTCCATCCTTGTTCTCAGGTGTCATTGGGGACATCATGGTACCCCAATCTCCAGTCTCCCTGACTGTGCCTCCAAGAGGGACCACCAACATCAATTGTAGGTTCAGTCAGAGTCTTTTATCCAGCTCCAACCAGAAGAACTACTCAGCCTGGCACCAACAGAAACCAGGACAGTCCCCTAAACTGCTCATCAGCTGTGCCAGGACACCTGGGGTGCCTGACCAATTGAGTGGCAGTGGGTCTGGGGCAGGTTTCATGCTCACCATTAGCAGTCTCCAGGCTGAGGACATGGCAGATTATTACTGTCAGCAGCATCATAGCTCCACCCACAGTGCTTCAGCCTCAAACACAAACCTTCTTTCCCAGCTGATGGTCCCTGAGTCCTGCTGTACTGAGTCCTGATGGCTACCGAGTCCTGCAGCTGCTCTGCCACCTCCCAGCCTCTACCTATTGAGAACTTTCTGCTTAGTAGTCTTCCCATCTTACTTGTTCTTTCCACAGTCTCTGTCTTTCCTTCAAGCCTTTCCTGTCCTGTATACTGGTGTAGTTATAGTGCTGTTCCTCTCTAACTTCCATTTACCTTTACTCCATCTCTTTCTGTTTTACTCATTCCTTCAAAGACAATTCTGCATTTTTTTTAAAAAAACTCTGTCACTCTAGAAATATATGGCAGCTTTTTCCATGATCTGACTAAAATCGTAGTTTTTAAGTCTGCTTTAACTTGAATTCTTTGCTAAAATCTTTAATTCATTCATTCCTTTCACTTGTTTGAGTAGAAATAAATCAAATGATCTTTCATCATTTCCACACTTATTTATGAAACACATGGTTTAGGAAATTTATTTTCAGGAACTTACTGAGAAAGCCAAAACAATTAAACTGAACATGCCTATATAACAGTTTTTTTTTGTTAAATTTGATATTACTCTATGCTTCCAAAAATATTTATTAAGTGCTTACTCTACTTCAGACACAGAGACCACTCATTTTAGACCAGTTTTTGAAGGGAAATAGCTTGGTGGATTAAGCATGGGTATCTATTTAAAATGGATCATGTGTTAGCTATTGTCATGTCGTAAACCAACCTCAAATCCCAGTGCCTTGAAATCATTAGCAGTTTTAGAGCTGTCCAGTTTATTCGTTAATTCTTTTGATAATGGGAGCCATGACTCATCTTGTGGTCTTTCACTGTTTGTCCAGTTAGGTGGCAGCCTCCCTGGGGTCTGTTCACTGTCCATCTGTGCTGACAGCAGGAACATATAAACCTATCTCTTTGATTTTTTGGACTTCATCTTTGCTATCCAGATGACAGCACACTTTCTACACCATATTTTCCAAACTCCTTCTCAAGTCAGTAAGCCATTGGCTGTTCACTCTGTCATCCCATTTTTATCTTTGAGGAGATTCAATTGGTTTCTTTTGTTTATATCCCAATTTTTTTT
>PVIY010059421.1:0-12045 GCA_004026745.1 Myrmecophaga tridactyla | reverse complement strand
AGCCTGCAGCCCCAGAAACCAATGGGTCCACTGACCTGTTCTCACCCAACTTGCCCCCAGTATTGCACCCCATGCCATACTTGCTCTCTCAGGTCAAAACAATACTGCACAGACACATCAACTCAAAATGTAGGCAGATCCTCCAGGGCACTCTCCCTGCCCTTGTGGCTAGCTCCTGGGACTGCAGAATTCCTGGGGGCCTGGCAGTGGCTTCCTTTCCCTGCATTCCAGAAAGCAAGCCTGTAGAGCTGCAGGCAGCAGCTGATCCTGACCTACCTCAGGACATTATGCCCTGGATGCCAACGGCCCTTGACTGCCAACAACAGGCCTCATCAGATGCCATCACTGAACACTCTAAACTGTCCCAGGCCCTGTCCGAGGTAGCGATTGAGAAGCTGGAGACGACTTTACGGCACAAATATTTGGCCTTCTTGTCAGGGCTGCCTGCTCTTTATTATGTGGCTCTCTCCAGGGCCATGATCCCAGCAATCGCCAGTCAATGTACCATCACAGAGATGGTCCCTGAGCCTTTTGTGTGCCCAACAGAACATCAGACTCAGGCAATCCTATGTGAAGACCAATGTATAGATCCTGAGCCAGACTTTGAAGATGCCAATGAAACTTCTGCAGACAGTGCACAGGAGTTCCAGACTGAAGTACAGGAGGAAGGGGTGATGGAGGTGGTGTCTCCAGAGTGCCAGGGGGAGCCTATTAGCAACTACTCGCTCCAGACACCTGTCTTGAATAAACTAAATTTCCATTTGAGAAAAAAGGCCCTAGAGATACAACTGGGAATTCCCATAAAGGCAAGGGAGTCCAGGGAACAAATCGTAGCAGTCCCAGATAACATATCCACAAAGGAGACTTGTGAAGAGAGTCTGAACAGCCAAGGGAGAACACTGCTCCAGGAACTCCCCCTCCCACCAGACAGTCCATACGCCCCAGACCCACAATGGGCCCACCTGAAAGATCAGCTGGCTATTGAGCTAAAGACAGTTCAGCAGAGTCAAAACCAAGCGCGTTCCAGAACAATACCCCATGGTTCTGCCCACTGGACCTCAAAGATCACACAGCCAAGTGGGGACAAGACAGAGGCCCAGGTGCTTTGTGTTCAGATGGAAGCAGAAGTGAACAACCGCAGCCTGGAGAAAGCCTGGAGCCCTGAACCCCACAGCCCTAGCAAGATCAAGGACTCAGCCAAAGTTTCCTCGCTGACAGTGAAGAGAGAGGATGTGGGGAAACCCAAAACAGCAGGGGACTATGGAGAAGGGGATGCAGGGTTTGGGCTCTCCACAATCAGAGAAAAAAGACACCCTGCTGAAGACCAGAGGCCAGCAGGGACACTTCTGAACAGGACACTCCGAGGACCCTGGCGAAGGAGCCATAACTTACCTCGGGCTGCTCCCGGTCAGCAGCGTAGTCCCCAGCATCGTCCTCAGTTTAAGCTCGCTGAGCTACCTCCAGGAGTCCCTGGGGGAAAAGCACCTGAAAAGAATAATCTGCAAGACACTCAAACCAAGTTAGGTGTCATCATCAAAGCAGAAAGGATTCCTGAGACTGCCCACTGTATGGTGCCTCACTCTTCACAGGCCCAGCCTTTCCTGGACCAACTAATTCAGGGAAAGCCTCTGCATGGTCAGATTTTACAGGGCCGAGCTACGGGAGCCCATGCTCATAGGAGTCCCAGCCTTCCAGAGTCTGGCTTGAGAAATAAGATGAAACACTTTCTGCACTGTATTAACCCCAAGACAAAAGGCAAAGAGCATGAGAAATCCATTCTCTCCGCAGCTGAGAAAGCAGCCAAAACAAGGAAAAAATTTGTTGAAAAGGTCTCAGCCCCTACCAAAGACCCTGTGGCAAGAGCTAAGTCCAAGAAGACAACAGGGGACCTCAACTTCCAATCTCCACGCACTGAGATGCAGGTGGGCCTGGCCTTCTTGCATGGCCCTCAATCCCGTGACAATCAGCTCTGGCAGCTCTCCCATCAGGTCCACTCTTCCTCAGTCCTGGGCCAACTCCACTACTGCCCTCGGCACTGTCATCGAGAGGCTTGTGCCTCCCAATCAGGGAGCCTGCCATAGGTCCTGATTCCCACCTCTGAGGAAACACTGGTCTGCCCAGGATGACTCAATGCAATCAAAGAGAGTTTGCAAGCTCCCAAAGCTCTGTCTGCATCTCTGGAAGAGGACTGCTATTGCCATTTTCATTAATGTGCAGGTGGGGCAGAACACCACCCTAAATACACTCTGTATCTCTACTAAAGAGTTGCCTGTTTGTTCTTTCTTCTCTTCACAGCAGTGTCTTAGGAAAGCCATGAGGGAGATTAAAAAGTCATCCATACCTTGTAAATAATACATCTATAGAAAGTGTCATTAAAATAAATATGAAGGAAATGTCATATTATTCCTTTGGGTGATGTCAAGTGCAGTTAGATTGTGCCTTGGAAGAGTTATCCTTGCTTTCGCCAGTTCTTCCAGACCCAATTTCAACTGAAGTGTCCCTAAGGAGCCAAATGAAGGGGGAATTCACCCAACAAATGTATTGTTATTTTATAGTCCTAAGTTATGCTGCTATTTGTTTATTAATTAAAGCATTTTGTGTCATTAAAAAAAAAAGGCATCCTTACCTGAGGAAGGCGCTTAAATCCATATTTCAGATGGTCAGCATTCCACACAACTCCTCTCAGCCCACCCTGCCCTGTGGATAAATGGGCTTGAGCAGAGTATACCTTGTCTAATGTGTGTTGAGGGTGAAGTCAGAATTGATTCAATCATAGCTTCCCATTATATCCTTGGTCCCCAAAGGAACCACGTGGATATGATGATAGCATTGACAAGGTTTTATCTAAGAGAACCATGGGCTCCATCCTTGAGGAGAGGATTTTGCATTTCGTGTTTTGATAGATGTCAACACCAAAATATAGAATCTCCCCTTTCCTCCCTGTTGTTATTATTGAGATTTTTCTGGGGAACCCATCTGGTAACCTGCTGTTGTCCTGTTGCCTGGTTCCAACCTCCACTACCTCTCAGCTGTATGAATGCCTTCTAGAATGAAAATCAGAATAGGTGCTGAAAAGAGTCTGTCCCTCTACTCCCAGGGACAAGGAGAGAAACAGCGAAAGGTAGCATGTAGCTGGAGATGTATTGGAGCGGCTTTCATGTACCTAGGGAACAAAGCCAGCCAGTTTGATTTGCATTAAAGAGTCCAGAGCCAGGAAGCAGGCCCCAGGTCCTGGTACTCTTGGGGGAAATAAACTCTGAGCTGTTCTCTGCTTGCCCATAGAGTGAGGAAAAGCAGTCAGTTGAGCATGACATTTCTGGGAAAAAAACACAGACTCAAGGGGTTTTCTAGACATATCTCAGCTTTTGAGTTAACTGCCAGCAGCTTGGCTTTGTCCGCATAGCTGAGTCCTGTTTACACACCACATATATCTGGGGTCCTCCAAAGCCCTACTTTCTTACTAGCCTTGCCTTCCTGAATATAGTTTGATGATAAGCAAAGGATGCTTAACTGAACAGTTGTATCCTGTCCTGGGATCTGCTGGTGCCCAGCCCTCAGAGAATGATTCCTGTCTTTTCCCCCATCAAGGACTACATCAAATAAGCCTGCAGGCTCCAGACTTCTCAACTTCAGCTTGCTCCTCCTCATCCTTCCCCATCTCTTCTTTATGTACAACTACATTTGCAGAAACATCAAATCTATTCACCTTGACTGCCAAAAGGAGACTAAGTCTTGTGGAAAGTGCCCCATCCATTGTCCGGCCATTGAAAATGCTAGGAATCTAGAATCTAATCCCACACATAAGTCTTTCACAAACAGATCAGCTGCTCAGAATGGAGGTAGAACGTGGCCCGTTTGCCTCTCAAAGAAAGTCTAATAATTTGCAGCTTAAGGGAAATACCTATTTATCCTTAATTAAAATATTAGGTATAATTCTCTGAAAACCTTTGGATGAAATGGAGAAACCCAAAGGGAAGCTGATAGACAAGCTGAGATCTTTAAGCTCTGCTAAGAAATCTACATACCTCCAAGCAATGTCCCGTGACATGTTCCCTTACACAGACTAAATGGGGCTCTTCCTATGGACCTGTTTTCAGAGGCCTCTTGGATAGCCTGCCATACTGGGGCATTCTTAGAGCTCTTTCCTCCTTTCTGTTCAGCAAAACCTGAACCCCAACCCCCAGTGCCATCACTAAGTGGATCATCTACCACCAAAGGCAGCCTTGGTAGCCCAGGCAGCAGAAGGGTCTGACCCCTCATTGGTGGCCATTAAGGCCATATTCCCTTGAACTCCTAACAAGACCCAAGTGCTTCCATCTGCTGTTTACTGGGTTGTGACAGCTACTGGTCTCTCTTGAAGGAAAACTGGAGCCCCTAGATGTCTTTTGGAGCCATAGCTGAACAGCAGAGCTCAGGGCTGTGATTGTTCCACTCAGTAGAGGGTTTACAATGGGTAAAAGATTTGGGTCATCACCTTACCCTTGAAAGGAAACTTCTGGCTGAAGAAGCCAGAGAATTATTTCAGAGTAAGATGAGATACAGAGACAAAAGGAAGCAAAATCACAACCCAAGTAAAACTTCACAAAATCTTTTTACAATTTTGTGGTCAAATGTCTGACCTTTGGGGCAGGTGCAGGTTTTAAGGTCTGGTCACAGGGATGGAACATGGGAGAGCATCAGGGTGAGAATCATAACGCTGCAATTTGACAAGTTACCTAATATTTCGGAGCCCCAGTTTCTTCATCTGTTAAGAGGATAAATGTTTAGCCATACCTAAACTTCTATTTCTACCACTGTATTGATGATTATCACATGCATTCTATGATCTTGGTTTCTTCCCTGAGTTCCAGACTGTACAGCCAACAGCAAGGGGGAAAAATTTCATCTTGGTCTGAAGGTACCAATTTAACTCAAACCTTAAAACACGGACTTTCCGCCTCACCAAATTGTTTCCCAGTGTCAGTCTTGGAGACCCCTGGCTATGACTAGCACTAATTCTTTTTTTTGGCATGGGAAGGCTCTGGGAATTGAACCTGGGTCTCTGGCAAAGCGGGTGAGAATTCTGCCACTGAGCCACCGTTGCACTGCCAGCATTAACTCTTTACCTGCTAGATTGTGGTGAATTTTAGAAGTCTGGGCAGAGAGATTGGTGTGAACAGGGCAGCCGGAAAGCGCTTGTGGGGTTCAAGAAAGTGGTTGTTTAGCAACCAGTTTAGAAGTTTCTCAGTATATCAGTGTGATTAATGCTTCAGAGTGTGGGCATGCATAGGAGGAAGTTTTTAACTGAAAAGTCCTTCTCAGAATGGTCACACACAAAAAATGACCTTGACCTGACTACTGCATTCGAGAGTTCAAATATTTGAGTACTTACTATGTGCCAGAAATAACAATTAAGATACAGGCTTTGCTCCCTTGAAGCATATGGTATCAGGGATAGAAAGTCAAAAAGTCATTAAAAGCAATGTGATGAGAGCTGGTTAGAAGAAGCAGGTGAAATAACACTCGGGGACTTTCGGCCTAGTTTTGTGCGGTTCTTATGGAACATTTGCTCAAGAAGTGATGCTTAGACTGAGTCTCAAATGATGAGTAGAAGTTAGCCAAGCAGGGTGTGGAGAATGGGATTCAGATTACAATCAAGACTAAGATTATAACATCAGCAAAGCATGTCAGGAAAACAGCCATACCAAAATAGTGACTAGCTGGAAAAATCTCTGTATTAATTATAAAAGTACATTAAAATATTTTGAGGTTCAGGATGACATTACCAAGGTGGAGAATGGATGGCATCACTTCACCCATTCTTTAAAAACAATTTTTTTTTTAATTTAAGAAAATAAACAACACACTTAGAACCACCAAAAATGGATCTTAGTTAGCTTAACCATAGACGTATTTAAATAAAGTATCCATATAATCATTGTAAAGCCTGTGTTTGTACAGTGTTTCATAAACCAATTTAAAATTGAGGCAACAAGGAAAAAGATCTACATATTCAGATAACAAAGTTCTTAAATTCTAAGCATAAAACACTAACTTAGATACCATTTGATCAGCTGTCAAAACTGCAATTCACCCATTCTTGAAGACCTACTAAATGCTAAAGACACTGGGGATACAGCAGTTAAACAAAAGAGACCCTCCCCTACCCCGTCCCCCGCCGCCCAATGCTTCCAAGGAGCTTACTTTGCAGGTATCTTAAAGTAAGAATAAGTAAAAAAAAAATACACTATGTAGAATGTGACTGGATAGATGAAAAAAAAAATCAGGTTAAAGGAGTTGGGGAGGACTGGGGAAGGGTGCAGATTAAACTGAGTTCAGGGTAGATGACGTTAGAAAATCAAGATTTGAGCAAAGACTTGAAGGAGATGACAAAGTCAGTCATTCCAATTAGAAATTTTAGCTAGTGCAAAAGTCTGGAGGCTGAAGCATGCCTAGCAAGTTCCAAGGATGAAGGTGGCCAATAAGCCTGACAACAAAGAAGCAAAGACAAAGTAGTAGAAGATGAGGTCAGAGAAATAACAGGGGCTAGATGGCATAGGGCCTAATAGGCCATTGCAAGGACACTGACTCTCACTCAGCGAAATGGGGGAGCTATTAAAGGGTGTGCGCAGCAGAATAACATGATCTAACTTTTGTTTTAAGGAGATTACTCAGACTTCTGTGTTAACAATAGGCTATAAGGGATACAGACTTGAGTAGAAGCAGGGAGATTAGTTATAAAGCTACTGCAGTGATGGTAGCAGCAGAGGGAGTGAGAAGTGGAAAGATTCTGGATTCATTTTGAAGTCAAAGACAGGATTTACTGATGGATTAAATGTTGACATACAGAAAGAATCTTAAGAATGACATGGCTATTCTTGGCCTGAACAACTAGAAAGATGAAATTGTCATTAATTGATGTGAGCAATACTTCAATTATAGCAGTTTGGTATGTGCAGTTGGGTGGTGGTGGAGGCAGGGAGTCAGGAGTTCATTTTTACAGTTTGAAATGAGTACTGGAATATATGTTGATTAGGCAATCTGGGCATATGGTATGGAATTCAGGGAAGGGTCCAGGCTCTGCAAATAGAATAGATAAATAGGTAGGTTGGTAGGTAGGTCAATGAGATAGGTAAAGATAGATAGATAGATAGATAGATAGATAGATAGATAGATAGATAGATAGATAGATAGATAGATAGATAGATAGATAGATGAATTTAAAACCATGAGACAGGATAGCATTGCCATGAGATAAGTATAAAAAAGGATCTAAGGCATGAAAGGTGGTTGAAGATATTGATCATGCGTGTAGAACAGGTACTTTTGGAGCTTTGGAGTTATAGAGAGATTGCAGAGAAAGCTGTAAGAGCACAGAGCCTGAGAAAGAACATGAGTATGAAGAGAGAGAAACAGGGCAGAAATGACATCCTCATGCTCATGCTCAGTACGAGACTAGAGAGTACTGGGAGCAAGAACTGGGAAGCAAGAAGACAAAAAGGCTGCACTGGGCAGATGGGATGGACCTCTGCATTGACCACCCAGGATCCTTCAAAGGTGCTATCTGTGTGTCTTCCTCCTTACCTACCACATTGGAACCAAGAGTTGGAGAAAGGGCAGGAAGTAGTGTACCTTCTTTATGAAGTGGCACAGAGGATTGTGGAATATGATTGCCTCAGTGCTTCCTAAGGAAATCCAGGCTCACTCACCATTCCATCAAACTAGTAAGAGGTGGTTGTGGGTTGGAGTTCCTTTCTCTGAGTGGTAGGGTTTTGCACAATTTGTCAGCTGAACTGCCAGGATATGAAGAATCAGGTGTTCCTTCTCTAAGTGGTGATTCTGTGCCTAAGATATGGGACCCAGCCCATTTTGTGGGCTGGATAGAAAAACTCGCAAGATGTTTTTCTAAAGCACCTGCAAATACCAAAGTTTTCTGGCAGGCACATCCTCCATACCTGGTGGGAGTTGGGAAGAGAGCCAAAGAACAGGGACAGATTAGAATGAAGTCCTAGAGTAAAGGGAAGTGACTCAGAAGGGTCACAGCAGCATTAGGTGGTTAGCCAGGGTTAGTGTGCACACATCCTGGCTTAGGGTGGAGCAAGTCCTTCCCATGGCCTCACAGGACCTTACCTGCCCCAGTCCAGCATGGGCTCAAACTGCTGACCAAAGTTCCTAGATCAAGGGCTGGGGACAGTGAGATGAGCTGGAACTGAGACTTCAAGAGTCTGAGTTCTCAGCAAAGTCAGTAGCCGAGAGAAGATGGAGTCAGATTCTATGAATTCAGGCAGGATGTTGTTGGGCGGCGGGGGGTGGGGGAGTGGGGAGTGATGCCTTGCTTATCACATCCCGTAACAACCTGTCACAACCCTACCCTGGTAAAATCAGAACAAAGGCCTTAGAGCAAGGCACAAACTCTAAAACTTTACTACTCCAGAACTGGTAAATGCTAATTGCTTGCTTGGGAACTTTCATGTTCATCTCTGGCCTTTTAAGTACCATCAAATCATGGTGAGCAGCCCTGACCTCTAGAGGCTCCCCAGATGGGCCCTTCAGAATTCTAAGGTAGTTTCAAGCAAAGGAGCACCAGCAGTGGGAGGAGAATGGCTTCTCCCCAACATCACTTCTCCTATTAAATGCTAAGTCATTGAGGATGGGACCATGGTTGTTTCACTTTTCTACCTGCTCACTGCACCCCAGCTAGGGAGGGCAAAATATACTGAGCACAGGAGTGAGGGGTGAGACCCCATTGAAATGCTCCTTCTTGTATCTACCTTGGAAGAGGTGGCTGGGCCTCTGCTGGAGAGGAAAGGAGGCTGGGTTATCTTGGGCTGGGGTAGAGGGATGTGAAAGAAGCACCATGCAGGTAGATAAGGTGCTGGGGAACATGGAATACCAGAAACCTAACAGGTATGGCCAGGCTTACAGAGATGTCACATTCCTATTCCTGAAGACAATGAGTCAGGCCCTGAATGCTTGGTCTGGATGAGAGCATGGGGAGGAAGGGGGCCTCAGAAGGGGCCAGAGGGACATCCCTGTTTCCAGAAGGAGGAGTGGGCGCTGCCAACTGCCCCCCATCTCCCCTTGCCTTATCTCTCTCCTCCACTATAACTTCTCTGGGTCCATGGTCAGGCAAGCAGCATGCCGGGGATTTCCAGAGTGTATCATTCCCAAGGTCAGGCCTACCACAGAGGCTGCAGGGCCAGGGCCCTAAGCAGGCAACTTGACCCCTGGGAATCCAGACTGCGGGAAAGAAGCCTATCCTTTTGGTAAATAGCACAGGCAGCTGGAGTGCATCAGGAGAAAAGGGGGTGGGTAAAGTGATAAGCCAGGGCAGACTCTCACAGAGACATCTGAACATACAGCCATCCAGTCCCATATGTACTCTAATCCCAGCTTTCATCATATTTCCAAAGACACTTCTGAACTAGCTACTCTAGTGTGACCCTTGGACCAACTGTACATCAGGAAGGTTTCCACAAACAACTAAGTTTTATTAGAAAATTTTGATGTTCCCTCTCCTCAGGAGCGGGGTGACTACCTTTCTCTAGTTGACAATCATAGCTGCAGGGGCCACTCATACTCCTCAGATGTGAAAGGTCAAAAATGGCCAAGAACCTCTCATCTAAACCAGATCAATGCCATACAATATACTTTAGCTAAATCCCTCTCTAGACTATATTAGAAGCCTAAAAATACCCACAGCACAAAATTTGTTTTCTAAGTCAATCTTAAACCCAATCCTTTATCCAGGCAGTGCCCAACTCCAACCCTAACACAATTCTAACCCAAGGTACAATAGCTGTTATCAACCTGAACTGCAAAACCTATTCTACACTCTACTTTAAGATCACCATGATTCCAGTCCTATGCTTACCTCCACCTAACTCCAATCTGTAACCACTACATCAACACTTTCTATTCTAAGCATAATCCTAACTCTAACTTAACCCTAGGTGGGTATACATACCAAGTAATTTCTGTAACCACACTATGCACACAAATACCAAACATTTATAAATGTCATATGTTTTTTGTACCCCCACCCCAAGGAGCTTACTAGCTCTTCAGCTCACAGCTACAGAGTCCACAGGGCACCTTATCCCTGGAGGGCTTAATGTTCAGCTGGGAACCCAGAAGTACCAAAGCACACTGGCCCTTTGATCCTTGCTGGATATTCAAGCCCACCCAAAGCCCTGTTCCAGGACTAGCCCAGCTTCTGAGCTGAAATTCCCACTATACCCCTCCCCAGGTTCTGCCTACTGGGCTAGGTGCATCTGCTGCCTTGGAACCCTCTGCCAGGCAGGAGCAGATGGGCCTGGGATCTAGGGCAGGAGGGAATAAAACCACTTCCCAATGTGGGATTTCCAGACTCTTGTAATACCCACACCTAGGACTACGACCCCAGAGCCTAACCCAGGCGCACCTGTCCTTATGAGATGGTGGGCCGGCTGGCACTGGTTGAGGTGAGGCATGAATTAGAATTAGACCCACCTCTTCTTCCTGCTCCAGGGTCTCAATCTGGTGATAGAGTATGTTAGGTCTGCTCTCATCACCAGGGGCAAAGCTGAAGTCAGCCTGGTGTGCCCTCCTCACCTCCCACCCCTAGGTACTGGGGTCCCCAGTGTAGCACTCTTCTGCACCTCGGCCACCCCAGAGAGATTTCCAAATACTACCAAAGTTTCAGAAGCTCACCAAGCCAAAGTCTTCACCAAAAGGATTGGAACTCAGGTGATACTTACATTTCAGAACTGTTGCCATCTGAATCTTCACGTCCCCTCCACCAATTTCCACATCCTATCTAGGCTGAGGACTAAGAGAGGGATTTGATTCAGGGCTGCAAGCTCTAGAACTCCATGCCCAGCCATGGAGTTCAAGATGGATGGGGGTTGGAGGATCCCAGGTTAGCAGCCGAGACAGAGGAATGGCTGGATGGGAGGACTTGGGGTCCCAGAGAAGGGTAAGAACTCTTCTTATATTCTCAGCCCCCCTTCAGACTACCTCATGGCCTCACCTTTATGCCTCCAGCCCCACGCCAGAGGCTCAGACTCCTCTAGCCCAGACTGGGGTAGGATCTTGTTATCACCTTCTTGCTCCCAGAGCAGTTGTCTTCTGCCTTGGCATTCTGTCCGACAAACTACTGATTTCGGTCAAGCCCCATGCTTCCTCCCCTTCCCTCAGGGCCCCTAATTTAGGTTCTAAGCCCAGGAGCAAGCTGGGAGGCTCCAGATCTTCCAGGATGGAACATCTTCCTGAAGCTGGGCCACCACTGTACGCTCAAGTTAAGGGATAGGTCCTTAAGGTAGAGGAAGAAAGAACTTTATGAATCCAGGAAAGGCATGTGAGGATAAGACCTAAGGTGGCTATGGACACCAACGAAAGGTCCCCCAGGATGGCATCAGCAAGGATAGAAGGACAAGTAAGGTGTTTTATTAGAGACAGAAAGCCTGGCATCTTCACAGAAGAATCAGCACAGTCCCTTCCTATTCCCTACCATCTCTCCCCTAATTTTTCCCACAAGCTATGCTAGGCAAGAAAGTCCCCTCTGAGGGAGGTTAAGGGGGCATCACCCCAGTTCCTTTTCCCAGACTACCTTTGTTTGCTTTTACTGGTTTTATTCCCCTCTGGAATTTGGCATGGGAAGCAGAATAGGCCCAAATGGATCACCCTATCCCACCCCTCCTAATAACCTGGCTGTCTGTACATAAGAATTTCTGGACAACCTGGTAAAAATAAACATTCTTTGGTCCCACTCTGTTGATATTCTATTTAAGGACTGGTATGGTGTTGGAGAAGCCATAAAATATCGCCAACATGGCTGCCGTGGCTGATGCAAGGCAACACAAAATGGCTGACCTTAAATCTGCCCTCCGCCCTAGCAACAATGGTGACCAATCCCAGAAATCTGCCCTCCACCCTAGCAACAGTGGCAACCAATCCCAGCCCAACACGTGTCCCTGCATGCTCCCAGCCTATATAAGCCTGTGCACTTCCTCAATAAAGCGGACGCCTTCCACTCAGCTCTGAGGGTTGTCTCCTGAGTCCTGTGCTGTGTGCTATGTGTCTGTG
>PVIY010059420.1:0-12061 GCA_004026745.1 Myrmecophaga tridactyla | reverse complement strand
GATTAGATTTAGCATCACTAATTGCAGAAGACACTCCCTTTTGGCTGATTACAAATGGATTCAGCTGTGGATGCAGCTGATGTGCTCATGACCTAATCCTGTGAAATGTCCTCATTGCAACAGACAGGCCAGCGCTTGCCCAATCAGATAAACAGGTACCACAACTTGGCCAAGTTGACACATGTCCCTAACCATGACAACCACCATTCTTGGTTTTGCAATATGCATATTCAACATATAATATCTACAAGTAATATTCTACAATTTCATGTAAAATATAGGAGCCTTATAAAAGTATACTTTCATTTCCTTCCATTGTATTTGCTGTTTTTATCATAAATTTTATCTGTAAATATTATAATCCCCATTATATTGTTTTTAAAAATAATATATAAGTGAATATTAGGTTAGTTTAATATATAGTATGGCACAGGAATTTGTAAAATATTGAATAATTTCTCAGTATTTTAATGCTCATTGCCTGTGGTGTTTTGAAGCTGTGTGTGCCCCAGAAAATCTAATCTATTGCTGTGGGTGTAAACCCATTGTAAGTAGGATCTTGTGATGAGACTACTTCAGTTTTAAGGCTAGAAAATGTTCCAATTAAAGCAAGTCTATAAAAATGTCTAAATTAAGGCATCATTAAGAGGTTACCTTCACTCAAGAAAGGCCGATGAGGTTCAGGGTTTCTCTCTCAACTGGAAAGGCATGTGGTGAACTTGGTGACATCTACTAGCTTCCTCTCCAGGCCTCTCGATTCATGAAGCTTCCGAGGGATATTTTCCTTCTTCATCTCCAAAGGTCACTGGCTTGTAGACTCTGTGGTTCTCTTGTCATTCTCAGGCTTTCTCCTATATGCTTCCTCTTTTAAAGGATTTCAGTAAAGTAATCAGGACCCATGTGGAATGGATGGAGTCACATCTCCCTCTATTCAAAAGTTAAAACCTACAATTGGGGAAGTCACATCTCTGTGAAGATAATCTAATCACGCACGCTTCCAATATACAGTGCTGAGTAGGGTCTAAGAGAAATGTTGCTACCCCAAGATTGGATTAGGATTAAAGTATGGCTTTTATAGGGTACACAAATCCTTTCAAACCAGCACACACCTCATTCAGGATTGGTCTTAGACCTCCAACTGGAGTCCTTTGTAAACAGAGTGAATATACAGAGAGAGGTGGGGGAGGGAAGGCTAAGGAGAGAGAAATAAAGAAAGCCACAGTAGCAGGCAGCTGAATGCAAAGAAACCCAGAAGAGAAGAGAGAAACCAGCAGATATGCCATCTCTGTCAACCTACGGCAGAGAAGCCAAGGATTGCTAACAGCTGATCTTCAGGAAGAAGACATTGCTCTGATGATGCCTTGATTTGGACATTTCTGTGGCCTCAGAACTGTAAACTAATACATTCCCACTGTTAAGCCACACATTTCATGGTATCTGCCTTGAGTAGCCTAGGAAATTAAAACATTGCATTACTTAAAACATAAATTCTAGGTTGGAAAAAAACACATTATATTAGGCTTCTATTGCTGTTTGAACAAATTACCACAACTTAATGACTTAAAATAATGCAAATTAACTATTTTACAGATTTGAGTGTTAGAGGTCCATAGTGGGTCTCTTGGGTAGAATCTGCTTTCTTGCCTTTTCAGTCTTCTAGAGGCTGCCAACATTTCTTGGTTTGTGGCCTCTTCCTCCATTTTCAAAACCTGCAAGATGCAGTAAGTTCTCTTTATGCTGCCATCTGTTTGGCTCCCCCACCACTTGGTCCCTCTTCTACTTTTAAGGAAACTTGTGATTACAATCGGTTCACCCAGGTAACCCAGGATAATTTATATATCGAGCTTAATGTCAGTTAATTAGTTACTTTAACTTTACCCACAATGTTAGTTCCCTTTTTGCTGTGTAAACTGAACATATTCACAGGTTCTAGTAATTAGGGCATGGTCATTTTTGGGGTGGCCATTATTTTTCTTACCATACCCATGAATAGGGAAATTAGTTAACAAACAGTATATTCTCTCTATAAATTCTGAAGTAGTCAGGAATATTCATTATATCCCTTTACTAAAGGTAGAGTAACTGAACATCATGAACAAGGGTAGAGAACAGGTTAAATGGGAAAAAAGTTCATTTAATTTCTAAATTGTGACCAGAAAATTTCATAAGTTTCAAATATACAATTGAATACTTTCAATCACTTTTAATGTTGAAGTGTAATGTTTTCTTATTTCTGATTGTTAAACACAGATATTTTAATGTTAAGTAATTACAATATTCCATGCAGATCTACATATTTACCTGTTAAAATTTAGACTTCAATAAATAGTCTGATGTGAGGTAACCACTTTGGACAGTGGCTGATGCATAATAAATTCTAAATAAATAAATACTTTTTCATTTCTAATAGCTTTTTGAGGTAGGGAAGCTGTTTTTCGGGAAGAAAAATGAAATATTAGTGTTCTAGTTTGCTAGCTGCCGGAATGCAATATACCAGAAACGGAATGGCTTTTAAAAAGGGGAATTTAATGAGTTGCTAGTTTACAGTTCTAAGGCTGAGAAAATGTCCAATTAAAACAAGTCTTCTGTGTCCAATCAAAGGCATCCAGGGAAAGATACCTCGGTTCAAGAAGGCCGATGACATTCAGGGTTTCTCTGTCATCTGGAAAGGCACATATGACAAACACAGTCACAGTTTCTCTTTTGGCTGGAAGGGCACATGGTGAGCAAGGCATCATCTGCTACTTTCTCTCCTGGCTTCCTGTTTCATGAAGCTCCCCAGGAGGTGTTTTCCTTCTTCCTCTCCAAAGGTTGCTGGCTTGCGGACTCTTTGCTCTGTGGTGCTGCTCTTTCTGAATCTCATTCTCCAAAATGTTTCCTCTTACATCATGTCTCCAGGGAGATGATCTAATTACAGGTTCAAACATACAATGCTGAATAGGGATTAGAAGAAACGGCTGCCTTTACAAAATGGGATTAAGATTAAAACAAGGCTTTTCTAGGGGACATACATCCTTTCAAACCAGCACAATTGGGTTAACCTGTGAAGTATCACACCATTAGAGAAAAGACAGGCACTCCCAACACATGCATTTTTCAGTGAGTGTCCCTGAGCTTTATTTAGAAATAATTTAATAAGAACTAATGCTTTTCTATATTATTAAACTCTAAAAGATAATAGATTCAGCTAATCCTTAATTCATTCAGCATTTGATATTCAATGTTGAGTAGAAAATGCCCCAGATAGGCTTTGCTGTAGCATACTTTTTTTTTTCATGGGCAGGCGTCGGGAATCAAACATGGGTCTCCGGCATGACAGGCGAGAACTCTACCTGCTGAGCCACTGTGGCCTACCCTTTAGTATACTTTTAATAAGATCTTTTGGAGTATTGAAAATAAAGTCTTTTATAGGGAATTGGGAAAGGTGATTTGTTATTACCTAGAATAATGTTTATATACATAGATATATAAGCTTTCCTTATAGTTTCAGAATCTGTGGAAACCACAACGCAAACTGGCTCATCAAATGCAATGGAAATAGTGAGGAGAAATATTTTGAAAGATATTACCTGAGAAGTTTTGCTCTGAGCCCAATTAGATGCAGACAGGCCTGGTCTATGCCTTCCCAGTATATTCTAAGAATTTATGGTAGTATAGGGCCTTAAGATATCAACAACAGATACTCTATTGTTTATACAACAGCAGGTAGTAAATAAATGAAAGTAAAGTCATCTCAATTACTTTCACATACATGATATACTTTTTGTGGATTAAGTTAATTTTTAGCGCCATAATTATACTTTCACAAAAAAATGGAGCATCTTCCTTCAATGCTTTATGAGTTCTCTGAAATACATTTAAGAAATACAAGCAAATTCATGAAAAATAATGAAATTAACAATTGAAATGTATTCAAATATCAGACATGGACAATTCTCCTAATGCCATTTATATTTGGTTAATCAATTTGGTTAGTGTGAATAATCAAGAACTTATTGTTTATGCAAACTACTTTACTTATTCTTAACTACTGCATATATCCTTCTTTTAGGATTGTTCCAAAAAAACCTCTTATCTTTTGGGTATGTGACTTCAATTCCTTGTTCAGATGTCTCAATCCAAGAGCAGTCTAAATTATAGCACTGATTTTTCTACCTGGAGCTATGGTTGCTTGGGTCCCCACAGAGTCATTCCCCAGATTTAATCATTCCCCAGATTGAGACCAAATTCCATATTCATTTTTGTCTTTCTTCTTTAACTAAACGTGGGGATTCCATTACTTCTTTTACTCACAACACTGCCACTATCCCATTTATACTTCAGGCTTTATTTTAGCATTCTCATAGAGAAACAGAACCAACAAGAGATATCTGTAAATGTGAGATTTATATGGTATCTCATGCTACTGTGGGAATTAAATGCATAGGACCGGCTGTGAAGCTGGCAGCTCTGATGAAGGATCTGGATGCACTCCACAGGAAAGACTTACTATCTGAAGAAGCAGTGAAAAAGTCTCTCTTCTCCCTTAAAAGTATTTGACTGACTGGATTATCTTGTTGGTGGGAGACATGCCTTAGTTGATCACAAATGCAATCAGCCACAGATGCAGTCAACTGACTGAGGATTTAATACACCAATCTTGCAGGTTATCAACCAGCCACAAAATATCCTTGCAGCAATGGTTGGGCCAATGCTTGCCTGCCCTGACTACAGGGCATAATCACTTTGCCCAGTTGACCCCAGAACCTAACCGTCATAGTCCACCCCTGTCAACTTGGCAGCTATACATATCACCTTGAAACATGCTTAATTTCCAAATAGAACACAGTAATAGACAGATGTTTCATCTAACAATACTCAACTGTCCTGCATACAAACAAAAAGACATTACACTTCTCCAGAATAGAGTGCAAGGTAACATACATTTTTTTTTTTTTTTTTTTTTTTTTTTGCATGGGCAGGCACCGGGAATCGAACTTGGGTCTCTGGCATGGCAGGCAGAAATTCTGCCACTGAGCCTTTGTTGCACTGCGCTAACATTCACTTTTAAACTTCATATTCTATGACTTAAATAGTTTAACATGAACAATACAACTTATGTCATATGATAAGAGGAAAACAAGATATTTGCTTATGTACAAATGCAGTCATACTCATTCATAACAAAGGAGGGAAGAAATATTCATATAGTCACAATCCTCATTTCTTTAACAGGTCACATGGTCATAGCTCATATTTATCACTACGTTCTACTACCCATTCCATGTTCCCTTTTCCCTCAGGAAGCACTTCAGCTGGCGGTGATTCTTTTTTTTTTTCATTAAATTTTAAATTTTTTTAAAAATACCAAAAAACACCAAACGCAAACATTTGTAATTTTTGATCATTCCATTCTACATATATAATCAGTAATTCACAATATCATCACATAGTTGCATATTCATCATCATGATCATTTCTTGGAACATTTGCATCTATTCAAAAAAAGAAATAAAAAGAAAACAGAAAAAAAATCATATATACCATATCCCCCACCCCTCACCCTCACCAATCACCAGCATTTCAGTCTAAATTTATTTTAACATTTGTTCCCCCTATTATTTATTTTTATTCCATATGTTTTACTCGTCTGTTGATAAGGTAGATAAAAGGAGCATCAGACACAAGGTTTTCACAATCACACAGTCACATTGTGAAAGCTGTATCATTATACAATCATCATCAAGAAACATGGCTACTGGAACACTGCTCCACATTTTCAGGCAGTTCCCTCCAGTCTCTCCACTACATCTTGACTAACAGGGTGATATCTATTTAATGCGTAAGAATAACCTGCAGGATAACCTCTCGACTCTGTTTGGAATCTCTCAGCCACTGACACTTTATTTTGTCTCATTTCACTCTTCCCCCTTTTCGTCGAAAAGGTTTTCTCAATCCCCTAATGCTGAGTCTCAGCTCATTCTAGGGTTTTTCTTAATCTCTTGGTGCTGAGTCTCAGCTCATACCAGGATTTCTGTCCCACATTGCCAGGAAATTCCACACCCCTGGGAGTCATGCCCCACATAGATGGGGGAGGGTGGTGAGTTTGCTTGTTGTGTTGGCTGGAGAGAGAGGCCACATCTGAGCAACAAAAGAGGTTCTCCTGGGTGTGACTCTTAGGCCTAATTTTAAGTAGTTTTGACCTATCCTTTGTGGGGTTAAGTTTCATATGAACAAACCCCAAGATTGGGGGCTCAGCCTATAGCTTTGATTGTCTGGTGGTGATTCTTTGCCAGGTGGGGTAGTCCAAACCTTCATTCCTGAAGTTTCTGGGCCATTGGTAGTCCAGCCTGGATTAGGTTGTTGCAGTTGGCCATTGACTTTAGTCACAGGGCATTGTAGTATTAAGAGATACCCTAGGGAATCTCCTGTACTCCAAGAAAACTCTTCTTTACCTCCATTGTGTAGTTGCAGTCCTATTTCTCCTTGGTAGTCAAGATCAATCACCCCAGGATCATGGCACCACAGTGGCATGAGAAGCCCAAAGGGGCCAGGAGGCAGTCTTAAATTCCAGTTCTATGGAGTTGTTGTTGTGTCTCCTGGTAGGAGCAACCCTCCTTTTAGAACCTGTAGACCAACAGAGCTTAAGTTTTCACGGACAGGAAGCAAAAATTTTCTTGTGGATCACTAGGGGTGATACTAGGTGGTGCCACTCCCATTTCGACCCCTTGATTCTTGGACTCTTGAATCCTGGTGTTCTAGTTTGAAAGCTGCTGGAATGCGATATATCAGAAACAGAACAGCTTTTAAAAGGGGAATTTTGTAAGTTGCACATTTACAATTGTAAGGCTGTGAAAGTCTTGAAATTAAAGCAAGGCTATAGAAATGTCCAATCTAAGGCATTTAGGGAAAGATACCTTGGTTCAAGAAGGCCAGTGATGTTCAAGATTTCTCTCTCAACTGGAAAGGCACATTGCAAACATGGTGATATTTGCAAGCTTTCTCTCCAGGTTTCTTGTTTCATGAAGCTCTACCAGGGGCATTTTTCTTCTTCAATTCCAAAGGTCTCTGTCTGCATGGGCCCCAAAGCTTTTTCCAAAATGGTTCCCCCTTACAGGGCTCCCATAAGCAACCCCACCTTGAATGGGTGGAGACACATCTCCATGGAAACCATTTAATCAAAAATTACCACCCACAATTGGGTGCGTCACATCTCCATGGAAACAATCAGAAAGGCCCCACCCAGCAATATTGAATGAGGATTTTCTGGGGTACACCACATATTCAAACCGACACACCCACTTTGTTCATGAGCCCATTGGGCAATGATACGAGTGTCTGAGGAAAGAGGATGACCTGTATCCACAGGACAGGTCATCTTATCTAATTGATTATGAAAACTTCCTCTGCTGAAGTCACCCTCTGGTGAGCATTCACATGGGAAACAAATATTTTCATGTTCTTTGCCCATTCAGAAAGATCTATCCACATACCTCTTCCCCAGACCTCTTTGTCACCAATTTTCAAATCATGCTCCTTTGAAGTCCCTGACCATCAAGCCAAACCATTAACAATAGCCCATGAGTCAGTATACAACCATACCTCTGGCCAGTTCTCCTTTCAAGCAAAATGAACAACCAGATGCACTGCTCAAAGTTCCACTCACTGGGGTGATTTCCCTTTGCCTCTCTCCTTTTAAGGACATCCCAGAAAGGGGTTGTAGTACTACAGCTGTATACTTCTGGGTGGTCCCTGCATATCGTGCAGAACCATCAGCAAACAAGGCCCAAGTTTTCTCTTCCTCAGTCAACTGACTGTAAGGAACTCCCCAAGAGACCATAGCTCTGGTGTGGGAAAGAGAAGGCAATGTGACAAGAGTGGGGGCCATTGGCATTTGGGCCACTTCCTCATGTAACTTATTTGTGCTTTCCAGACCTGCTCTGAGACCTATCTCTTATTTACCATTTACATTTTATGATGGATTGTTGCTGTGCATACCCTACTTTATGGCTTGGTGAGTCAGACAACACCCAGTTCATGATAGGCAACTCAGATCTCATGGTAACTTGGTGGCCCATAGTTAAGCGTTCAGTCTCTACTAAGGCCCAGTATCAGGTTAAAAGTTATTTCTTAAAAGGAAAGTAGTTATCTGTAGCAGATGGTAAGGCTTTGGTCCAAAATCCTTAGGGTCTGCATTGTGATTCTCCTATAGGGGCGTGCCAAAGGCTCCAGACAGCATCCCTATTTGTCACTGACACTTCCACCTCCATTGGATCTGCTAGATTATATGGCCCAAGTGGCAAAGCAGCTTGTCACAGTCACCTCCTCTTGTTCTGGCCCCAAATCCAAATTAGCAGTTTTTCTGGTCAGTCAGTAAATGGGCCAGAGTAGCACACCCAAATGAGGAATATGTTGTCTCCAAAATCCAAAGAGGCCAACTAGGCATTCTGTCTCTTTTTAGGTCATAGGAGGGGCCAGATGCAGCAGCTTATCCTTCATCTTAGAAAGGATATCTTAACATGCCCCATACCACTGGAAACCTAGAAATTTCACTGAGGTGGAAGGCCCCTAAAATTTTTGTTGGATTTTTCTCTCATTCCCTGACACGCAAATGTCTAACCAATAACTGCAAAGTGGGTGCTGTCAATTACTCACTAGGTCCAATCAACATGATATCTTCCATATAATGGACCAGAGTGATGTATTTTGGGAGGGAGAAATGATCAAGGTCCCTGAGGATAAGATTGTGACATAGGGCTGGAGAATTGATATACTCCTGAGGTAGGATGGTAGAGGTATACTGCTGGCCTTGCCAGCTGAATGCAAACTGTTTCTGGTGGTCCTTTCTAATAGCTATTGAGAAAAAAGCATTTGCCAGATCAATAGCTGCATACCAGGTACCAGGTGATGTGCTGATTTACTCAAGCAGTGATACCACATCTGGAACAGCAGCTGCAATTGGACTCTGCACCTAGTTAAATTTATGATAGTCCACTAGCATCCTCCAAGACCCATCTGTTTTCTATACAGGCTAAATAGGAGAGTTGAATAGGGGATGTGGTAGGAATCACCACACCTGTATACTTCAACTCCTTCCGAGTAGCACTAATCTCTGCAGTCCCTCCAGAAATATGGTATTGCCTCTGTTTCACTATTTTGCTACGCAGGTACAATTCTAGTGGCTTCCGCTTGGTCTTTACTAACATAATAGTCCTTACCCCATGTTTTAGTTTGCTAGCTGCCAGAATGCAATATATCAGAAATGGAGCAGCTTTTAAAAGGGGGAATTTAATGAGTTGCTAGTTTACAGTTCTAAGGCCAAGAAAATGTCCCAGTTACAGCAAATCTATAAAAATGTCCAATCAAAGGCATCCAGGGAAAGATACCTTGGTTCAGGAAGGCCGACGAAGTTCAGGGTTTCTCTCTCAAGTGAGAAGGCACATGGCAAACACAGTCAGGGCTTCTCTCTCATCTGGAAAGGCACATGGTGAACACGGTCAGGGTTTCTTTCTCATTTGGAAGGGCACATGGTAAATACGGCATCATCTGCTAGCTTCTTCTCCTGGCTTCCTGTTTCATGAAGCAACCCGGGAGGCATTTTCCTTCTTCATCTCCAAAGGTCACTGGCTGGTGGACTCTGCTTCTCGTGGCTATGCCGTTCTGTACTCTCTCAATCTCCTTCTCCAAAATGTTTCCCCTTTTATAGGACTCCAGTAAACTAATCAAGATCCACCCACATGGGTGGAGACATGTCGTCACCTAATCCAGTTTAACAACCACTCTTGACTAAATCACATCATCCAGGGAGATGATCCAATCACAGTTTCAAACATACAGTTGAACAGGGATTATTCTAATTTTGTGAAATGGGATTTTGATTAAAACATGGCTTTTCTAGGGGGCATACATCCTTTCAAGCCAGCACACCCCATGAGTCAGAGAACCACTGTGGGAATTCTGCCAGTTGCTGAGTATGTCATTTCAATTATACATTTTGGAACTGGGGGATTGACACAGAATGGACCCATTGTGAGATGGGCCTGAGCTAAAACTCCATCAATCAATTGACCTCCATTAGTCCTTACTATGACTGGTGCACCAGAGTGATATTCCACTCCTGGAATTAGTGTCACTTCTGAGCCAGTGTTTAATAATCTCCAAAATAACTGATCATTTTCTTTTCCCAGTGCACAGTCACCCTGGTAAAAGGCCGTAGGTCTCCTTGGGAAAGGTTGGGAGGAAGGTTAACCATGTAAATTTTGGGCAGTGTAAAAGAGTCCTTCCCCATGGGTATCTGGCCATCCCCTCATTCTAGGTGTTCTGGGTCCATATACTGTCTCAAGTCTGGGAATTGATTAAGGGGCCGTGACTCACTATTTTTGTAATTCAAGTTAGACTTCTATTGACCTAGAGTTCTTCTACTTATACAGCCCAAACAAAAATTTGGTACGCTGTCTTTCTGTTTTACTTCTAGGTACCCCATGATCTACGAGCCAATGCCAGAAGTGTCTTCAAGTCAGATTCGTTTGATTGCTGCTTTAGGTCTGCTGGCTAATATGGTGGCCATGCTCACCTTGTCTATGGTGATTAACTGCACTATACAGCTTCTGCAAATTTGGAATCCAGTTATCCCCATTCTGTTTAAGGATTCCAGCTCAGTGTCAGCAGTTCCCACAGTGATATCTGACCTACAGAGAAGGGCAACTGCAGAACTCTTCAGGGATGATGGAGCTAGTCTCAATTTCTCAAGGTTCCAGTGAAAGATGTGTCCTCTGGATTCTCTGGAGTGTATGAGCAGGTCTTCCATGATAAATCCACTCTAACATTCCAATATTTGTAAGCCTCTGGATCCCTCATCTACATTATACCAGGGCAGTTGTGGCATTTTTGACTTCAGGTAATGTCTGAGCCAACCATCCAAACAAACTGTTCATGTCCTTTCTAACTCCTTGAGCTACATCACTGAATGCAGAATCTCTGGTTAGTGGGCCCATATCAATAAATTCAGCTTGATGCAGCTTTGTATTCCTTCCACCATTACCGCACACCCTTAATATCCATTCCCACATTTATTCCCCTGATTTTTGTCTATGTAGACTGGAAAACTCATGCAGTTCTCTTGTAGTATAGTGTACCTCCTCATGGGTCATGCTTTTCTACCTCACCTTTTGGGGCCTGTTGGAATTTAGTCTAATTATAGGTCTTGAAGAAAAGAGGGGTGGTAGTGGTGTGTCATGAAAAGAAATAGAAGTATTTTTCAAGCTATTTATCTCAGGGCAGTCTGCTGCAGCCCTGGCCAAACAGGATTAGTTGCTCCAGACAGAAGAGTGAGGGCTGTTTCCCCAGGGGAGGTGGTTATAGGGTTAGCAGGCACTGAAGGGTTAATCTTGTTAGGGGGAGGTTGAATGGCAGATTCCTCTTGGCAGACTGGAGGCTGAGAAGCTGTTTCCTCAAGGCAGGCTGGAGGTCAGGAAGCTCTTTTCTCAGGGCAGTCCATTAGAAGTCTATCTATCAAAGGCACGACATATTCCAGGGATTCTATCTCCCTATTCCCATCCCATGTTTCAAATATCCCATTCTTTTCCTGTCAAAGCCATAACTTTAAGCAGACACACTACAAGGTTGAGATTTTCATTTACATTGTAAATCTGCTGCTTGCACATTGAGGCTCTGTGTCTGACTTTCAGAGATCTCGAGTCTGTGACCACAGGAAATAAGATTTTCTTTCAGGGCAAACTTGGAAACTTTGATATCATTCATAACAGTGCTTAAGGTGCAAATTTGAAGGCTTCAGCTCATTCCTTTCCCTCATCACTGTACCTAGCATATCTAACAACAACCAACCAACATCATTATACCTCTTAATTCCACAAAAATCAGCAAAATTATCAAAAACACTCTCACCCAGAATCTTGCCTTGTAGAATCAGACGATTAGCAGAATCTAATGATGGTATTTTGTGTATCTCTCTTGCAAACTCACCCTATGGGCTGTCAGTGCCATCTTGATTATTGGAAACACTGTCATTAATGCCTCTGAGTCAAATCAGAGTAGAAAACCAATTTTTTTTTTTTTTTTTTTT
>PVIY010059419.1:0-12054 GCA_004026745.1 Myrmecophaga tridactyla | reverse complement strand
AACTCCAGACCTCCAGCACGGCAGGTCGGAGCTCTGCCTGCTGAGCCCCGGCAGCCGCCTGTGTCCTAATTCTTTAAAAAAAAAAATCGTCTAACGGTGCACTGCCATCAAGCAATCCAACTGGTTTTATGTATAAGAATATGGTACTGCATCATGTATATTCTTCTCTTGCTGGACCTGACACACTAAAGGCAATCATGAATTACAATGGCCACAATGAAACTCTTTCAATGTGCCAAACTAGTGTATCTGGATGCACAACTAGATAATAAGGGCTAAAAGATAAACCTGAATAGAACGCCTTTTATCCCAATTCATTCTTAGAAGCTGCAAAACATATAACAAACTTCAAAATTGTCTGTTGTAGAAACAAATATCACATTAACAAAACAAAGACTTATCTAAATTCTTAACTAAACTTGAGAAAATGTCTGAAATCTCCGAATTTTCCAAGGCTGCTTCAGCTCCTCCTCTGCCTTCCTGTCCTCTTCCAATTTATCCTAACCTTGCTGATTTGCCATTTTATAATAAGGGCCCTGAAGTTTCTTCAGACCCACTGCTCTCAGCCTTTTAACAAATAAAACCTAATAAAGAAAGCTCAGAAACAGCTCCTATCATCTACACTCCTTGAATTAAAACCAAACTAAGAGCCAAAACAAAGGAAATCCAAATCTTTTGAAGATCCTTCAAAACCAATGGGATGCATCCCTTAATTGGTACACCAAATTATCCAAAAGAATATCTAATTCCAAAATTTCTTCTTTAATGGACTCCTTACAGAGAGCTTACAAAAGATTAAGAATCTAGCCTTAATAACCCTCTGACTGTAAAGACTAGACTGGGTGCCTCTGCCCTGTCTGCTTTTCCTAATCCTGAGGCTCCGCTTTGTGTTCCTTCCTTATATTCTTCTTTTCCTAACTCCTAAAATTTGGCAAATGTGCTATAATGACCAGGTCTTCTGTGATTGGCAGATGGTACTTTTGGCCACTTTTGTCCCCTGATCAAGAGCAGAGCTCAGGGCTATTCTTAAGCAACTTCCCAATCATAAAATAAAAAGAAAGTATGAGGAATTTAAAATTCTAATTGGAGTTTATAATCCAAGATTGTCTGACCTTTTTCAATATGTACACATGAATTTAAGTATGGATAAAATGTAAAAGACATTTATAGATTAAGGCAGCTGTGCTTGTTTGAAGCTCTTATGTACCCCAGAAATGGTCATCTTCTTTTAATCCATTACTGTGGGTGCAGATCTATTGTTGGTGGAACATTTAGATTAGGTTATTTCGATTAAAATGTGACCAACCCAATTCAAGGTGATTGTAATCCTTTACTAGAGTCCTTTATAAGGATAAAAGACTTCAAAAGTCCAGAGAGCTCAGAGAGAAACACTCGGAGAAGTTTGGAGAGACCTTAGAGAGAAAAGCCCCAGGGATGCTAAGAGAGTACCCAGAGAAGCTCAGAGAAGAAGCCAATGGAACCAGGAGCTGAAAGCAATGAAAGCCAGGAATGAAGGACCAGGAGATGTCAGCCATGTGCCTTACTATCTGACAGAGGAATCCCAGATGTCAATAGCCTTTCTTCAGAGAAAGTACTGTCCTGTTAATGCCTTAATTGGGACATTTTCATGGCCTTAGAACTGTATATCTGTAAATCTAGTAAATCCCTATTGTAAAAGCCAATCAATTTCTGGGATATTGCATTCTAGCAACTTTAGCAAACTGAAACAGCAGTTAAATGAAAAAAGCTGTAAGAGAATATGAGGGATTTTACAAATCCTACAGGTAAGATAGCTCCTAAAAAGGCTGGCCAAATGCTGAAGACGTATTAAAAGCCATACCAAAGGCTTTCATCACAAAATTGATTGGCCAATACTCCAATTACATAAACAAACAAGCAAAAAGGATAAATCCCTGTTGGATTAAAGGAAGTCATTGTCTTCAACCTTTGGTATTCATTCAAGTTTTTCATCTTTTATTTAATACATTTGAAAGGACTCATTATTTATCAATGGACTTAAAGCTAAGCTTGGGAAATTAGCTTAAAAAACACACTTGAGTAAAACCTGGTCCTTTAGATAGACTTGTTAAGTTAGCTAAACATTAAAAAAAGAAAAGGAAAAGCCCTCTGAATCAGGATAAAACTTTTAAAAATAAAATAAAATCATAGTTTTACAATTACAGCAACTCCAAAAGGAATGTGGGGTGGAATTATGAAAGCGTCCCTGATAGCCACTTTTAATGACAATCAATACGAAAATTAAAGTACTTCCAAGGAAAGAAATATAAAGGAAAATAGCTATTGCTTTGCAAGCAACAAGAACATTGGAAATGAGATTGCCCATTTCTCTTAACATTTTTTATTGTGAAATATTTATACAAAAAAAAATTATACAAATAGATTTTGAGGGCAGTGCACTGATGGCTCAGTGGCAAAATTCTCACCTGCTGTGCCAGAGACCCAGGTTCAATTTCTGGAGCTTGCCCATGTAAAAAAAATAATTAAAAAAAATTCAAAATTACATTTTAACAATTCTAGAACAGACTTCAATGTTTGGTATGGGTTACAGTTCTGAAATGTCAGGTTTTACCTTCTAACTGCTCTAAGACACTGGAGACTAAAAAGAAATATTAATGTAATGCTTCAGAAGTCCTACTTATTTGTTAAATCCAAACATCCGTGTTATAACACCTCCTTCTTCTTTGAGCCTTCTACCAATATTTACGGATATTTTGTTATGCCCATTCTAACATTTTTCATGTTGTAAAGGCATGTAAGAAATATGGGATAAGTGGATGGAACTTGTTGAAGTTCTTTGAGAGGCTAGAACTTCTGGGTTTCAGGACCTACTAACCTAGGAACCATCTGAAATATATAGGTTTCTTAAAAGTAAACTTAGTGTGTGAAACTTTTGTAGGATCTCAGATAGAGCCTTGAGTGTTCTTTATGGTTAACAGAAATGATGTTAGTTAGGGGATGGCAAGCCATGGAAATTAACAATATTTAGCTGAAAGTTGCTTAAGAGTGGCCTCCAGAATAACCTCTTGACTATTTGAACTTTCTTACCGTTGATGCCTTATTTTGTTACATTTCATTTCTCCCTTTGGTCAGGAAGGGATTGAGAAATATACAGTGCCAGGGTCAGGCTATCACTGGGAGTCATGTCCCATGATGCTGGGGAAACTCACAACCCTGGAATCATGTCCCACATAGGGGGAGGGTAATGCTTTTACTTGCAACGTTGGGTTTAGAGAGAGAGACACCACATCTCAACAACAAAAAGAACTGTGGAAGAAAAAAGACTTAGCTTCTCTACTACAGAAGTAAGTTTCATAAGAGCAAGCCTCAACATCAAGCGGTAGGCCTATTAACTTGGGAGTTCCTGGTGCTTCAGGGAGTATCCAGGGTTTCTCAGGTGAGAAAGTTTAATAGTTCCATATTTTTTCTCCAGTTTCTCGAGGGACTTTGCCAATATATTTTTTTAATTATCTGTCCAACATGTATCTGGGTATTACAATAAGCAACCGAGAATTACAAGTGCTCATTCCCATTCTGGGCTCTACATATTTGGGTTGTTTAAATGAACTATCTGGACAGGTTGAGTTAGATTGTGTGCTACAGAAAATTTAGGTTTTTGACAAAATAAAGCTGTCTTCTTTTGGTCTCATACAATAAGTGAAGTTCTAAAATGCAGACACTGTGATCCTTCATCCTGTATGCTGATTTACCTTGGTCCCAACAAGATTGGCTTCATTCTTATTTCTAACTGAAGCCTGATATCTTTTTCAGTTTCTTTCACAGTAGTTATATGTAGAAATACTAACTTGCCGAGCTGCAAAACTCAAACTCTGAGTCTTAGATGTCATACAGGTACCCAAAGTTCCAGGGAAATATCAGCTTATACATATATAGCACAGCATCTCAGAATCTAAAAATAGCATTTAAAGCTCAGGAATAAATTTGTTTTCTATAAGAGCTTATAACGTAAGCTCCAATTTTCTTATAAGTATTTTCTAAAAGAGACCATATAGTATTAGTTCTTTTGTTTCTGGCTTTTTTTTTGTACAGTATAATGTCCTCAAGTTTCATTAATTCATTGCATGCCTCACAACTTTATTCCTTTGTGTAACTGCACAATATTCTATCATATGTATACACTACAGTTTGCCTTCCTGTTTCTCGGTCATTGTACATTTTGGCCACCTCCATCCATTGGGCATCATGGATAATGTCCAAAATAAATAGTCCATGTCTCACAGTATCCTCACTTAGTTGTATAATCATCATACATCTCAAAAGTAGAAACTTTTCATTGTTCCAAGGAGAAAAATAACAGATAACCACACTCTCTCCAAAGAGAAAAAACAAAAACTCCCCTTAATTCTTGTCCCTCTTCCTCAATTATTTACTCCTGGTGTTGCTGTGGTATTGGCCATGTCTTCCTGTTAAATATAGGCCACAGTATGCAATGATAATTTTCCCTATGCTCCTCTATTACCAACTCTTCATACAAGATTCATACCTTTGAAGCAATTCATGCAAGAGCCTATTTATATTTGTAGTGATAGTTGGTGTGATAAATGGCTGTATATAACCCCTTTCAATTACATTCACCTTCAATTTGGCATTATTACTTATAAACCCACTAATGAACAACCATCACTTCTGTCCATTCCCATCCATTTAAGTTCAACCTCATTAGGTAACCATTCACCTATTTCTAGCTTTTGTGTATCTCTAGGTCCCTTATATTATATATTATAAAACTCTGAGTTTACACTTCCCATGGTCATATTAAAGAAATCTTACAGCGGCTATCTTTTTGAGTCTGGCTTACGTCACTTACCTTATGTCCTCAAGGTTTATCCATGTTTTCATTTATTTCAAGACTCCATTTTGTCTCACTGCTGCATAATATCCCATCATATGTATATACTGTATTTTGTTTGTCCACTCATCTGTTGATGGGCACTTGGATTGCTTTCATCTTTTGGCAACTGTGAATAATGGCGCTATGAACATTGGTGTGAAAATGTCTGCTCACGTCACTGCTTTCAGTTTTCTGGATATAGATAGACCAGTGGAATTGTCAGGTTGTAGGGCAACTCAATAGGTAGATTTTTTGAGGAACTGCCATGTGGATGGACCATTATGCACTTCCACCAGCAGTGAGTAAATTCTTTAATTTCTCCACATCTTCTCCAATATTTGCGGTTTCCTGTTTCTTTAATAGCAGCCATTATTATAGGTGTGAGATGATATCACATTGATGTTTTGATTTGCATTTCCCTTATAGCTAATGAAGATGAACATCTCTTCATGTCTTTTTAGCAATTTGTATTCGCTCTCTCAAAAAAATGTCTATTCATCTTTTCTGGACATTTAATAATGGGGTTGTTTTTTGCTTATTTTTGAGTTATATGATTTTTTATATATATATACTAAATATCAGACCCTTATCCAATATGTGGCTTTCAAGTATTTTCTCCCTTTGAGTTGGCTGCCCCTTCACTTTTGAAAAAGTCCTTTGAGGCACCAAAGCACTTGATTTTGAGGAGTTCCCATTCGTCTATTTTTTTTTCTTTTGTTGCTTGTGCTTTGGGTGTACAGTTTAAGAAGCTCCCCTCCTATTACTAGGTCTTGAAAATGTTTCCCTATATTTTCTTCTAAGAGTTTTATGGTAATGCCACTTATATTTCGGTCTTTGCCCCACTTTGAGTCACTTATTGTGTAGGGTGTAAGGTAGAAGTCCTACTTAATTCTTTTGGCTATAGATATCCAGTTCTCCCAGGCCCATTTAATGGAAAGACTATTTTGTCCCAGTTTAGTGGTTTGAGAGGACTTGTCAATGGTTGGTTGGACATAAACTTGGTGGTCTATTTTCGTACTCTTAATTCAATTCCATTGATCAATATGTCTATCTTTGTGCCAGTACCAGACTTTCCTGACTACTGTGGTTTAATAATAAGCTTTAAAATAAGGAAGTGTTAGTCCATCCACTTTGTTTTTCTTTTTTTAAGAATATTTTTGGCTATTTGAGTCTCTTTCCCTTCCAAATAAATTTGATAATTAGCTTTTCCAAGTTTTCAAAGTAGGTTGTTGGAATTTTGAGTGGTATTGCATTGAATCTGTAGATCAAATTGGATAGAATTGACATCTTATCTACATTTAACCTTCCTATCCATGAGCATGGAATGTCTTTCCACCTATTTAGATATTCTTTGATTTCTTTTATCAATCTTTTGTAGTTTTCTGTGTACAGGACTTTGTGTCTCTGGTTAAGTTTATTCTGAATTACTTGATTCTTTTAGTTTCTATTTTGAATAGAATTTTTTCCTTGTCTCCTTGGTTAAGTCATTTTTTGTATTTAGAACCAACACTGATTGTTACACATTAATCTTTATCTCACCACTTCGCTGAATTTATTTATTTTCTCATGTAACTTTATCATAAATTTTTCAGAACTTTCCAAGTATAGGATCATGTCATCTGCAAATGATGAAAGTTTTACTACTTCTTTTCACATTTGGATGCCTTTCATTTCTTTTTCTTCTCTGATTGCTCTAGCTAGAACTTCTAGCACAATGTTGAGTAATATTGGTGATAGTGGACATTCTTGCGTCATTTCTGATCTTAAGGTGAATGCTTTCTACTGGCTGTGGGTTTTTCTTATATGCCCTTTATCAAATTGAGGAAATTTCCTTCAAGTCCTACCTTGTGAAATGTTTTTATCAGAAAAGGATGCTGAATTTTTTCAAATGCTTTTTCAACATCAATCAAGGTGATCTGTGCTTTTTCCCCTTTCAATTTGTTAATGTGTTGTATTACATTGGTTGATTTTCTAGTGTTGAATCACCCTTGCATGCCTGGTATAAACCCCACTTGGTCATGGTGTATCATCCTTTTAATGGTTCTATTCAATTTGCTAGTGTTTCATTGAGAATTTTTGCATCCGTATTCATTAGGGAGACTGGCTTATAGTTTTCTTTTTCTTGTAGCATCTTTATCCAGTTTTGGAATTAGAGTGATGTTAGCTTCATAAAATGAGTTGGGCAATGTTCCTTTACCCTCAATTTTTTGGAAATATTTTAACAGGATTGGTGTTCATTCTTTTTGGAATGTTTGGTAACATTTCCCCAGAAGCCACCTGGCCCTGGACTTTTCTTTGTAGAAAGATTTTATATTGCATCTCTTTATTTGGAATGTTTGTTGAGATCTTCTATTTCTTCTTGAGTCAGTGTAGGCTGTTGCTGTGTTTCTAGGAGTTAGTCCATTTCACCTAAGTTGTCTAGTTTGTTGGTGTGTAGTTGTTCATAGTATTCTCTTATGATTGTATTTTATTTCTTAGGGTCAAAGGTAATGACCACCTCTCAATTCAGATTTCATTATTTGCATCATCTCTGTTTTTTTCTTTTTCTGCCTAGCCAGGGGTCCATCAATTTTATTGATTTCATCAAAGAACCAATTTTTTATTTTACTTTATTGATTCTTTCTGCAGTTTTTCCTTTGTTTGTTTGTTTGTTCTCCAATTCAGTCATTTCTGCTTTAATCTTTGTTATTTCTCTTCTATATGCTTTGGGGTTAGTTGGCTGTTCTTTCTCAAGTTCCTCCAGATGAGCTGTTAGGTCCTCAATTTTTGCTCTTTCTTCTTTTTGAGCATAGGCATTTAGGGCAGTAAATTTCCCTCTTAGTACTGCTTTTGCCACACCCCATAAGTTCTGATAAGTTACATTCTCATTTTCATTTATCTCCAGATATTTACTGATTTCTTTGACCCACTGATTGTTTAATAATGTGTTATTTAATCTCCATACATTTGTGAAAATTCTGGGTCTTTGGTGATTATTGATTTCCAGCTTCAGTGTATTGTGTGCTTTGAATAATTTCAATCTTTTTAAAGTTATTAAGACGTGATCTGCCCTGGGGAACATTCAATGAACACTAGAGAAGAATATATTTACTGGTGCTGGGGTTTAACCATCTATATATGTCTTTCAAGTCTAATTCATTTATCACATTGTTTAGGTACTCCATTTCCTTACTGCTCCTCTGTCTGTTCTATCTATAGAGGAGAGTGATGTATTGAAATCTCCGACTATTATCATTGAAATATCTACTGCTCCCCTCAGTTTTGCCAATGTTTGCCTCATATACTATGGAGCTCCTTGATTGAGGGCATAAACATTCACGATTGTTTTTTTTTTTCTTGGTAAATTGTTCCTTTTATTTATAAATAGTGCCCTTTTTATGTCTTATGACATCTTTTCATTTAGAGTCTGTTTTGTCTAATGTTAGTATAGCAACTCCTGCTTTCTTTTTGTTACAGCTTGCCTAGAACTCCTCCTTTCCCATTCAATCTATTTGTTTCCTTGGGTCTAAGATGAGTTTCTTGTAAGGACCGTATAGCTGGATCATATTTTTTAATCGATCCCACCACTCTGTACCTTTGAATTGATTAGTTTAGTCTATTGACATTCAAAGTTATTAGTGTAAAGACAGTTCTTGAATCTGCCAGCTGGTTTTTATTTGTCAGATATGTATATACTTTTCCCTCTCTTTCTTTTCATCCTTTAAATTTCTGTTAATTAGCTTAAATTTAAGCTAATCGTGCTAGTTTAAAACTGTGACATACTCCAGAAAGGCCACAATTTTTAGTCCTAATCCAATCTTGTGCAGTGGGATCTTATGATTACATTTTTCTATGGAAATATGACACCCAAATGTGGATATGTCCTCTTGGTTAGATGGAGATTTAACTCCTTTCATTTAAGGTTATTTAGTTTACTGGAGTCCCTAAAAGAGGAAACACAGGGAAATATTTTGGAGAAAGCTTAGACACAACATTTGGAGATTCAGAGGAAAATGCCAGAAGGACCCACAGAATCTTTGAGACTCATTTGAAACTTGAAGCCAGGAGAGGAGCCTAGAAGACATTGCCATACGCCTTTCTGTGAAATGCGACACAAGCCAGAACCAAGATTTTTGCCCCAGAGATGCTAAATGAGGGCCCAGAGAAGCATAGAGAGTAAGACACTGGAAACCGAAGCATAAGGCAACAAACCAGGAACAAGGATCTCTGACACCAGATGCATGCCTTCTCATGTGACAGATATCTTCTTTTCTTTGGAGTCAAGGTATCTTTTTCTACATGCCTTAAGTTTGAACATTTTTAAGTCCTTGGAACTGTACACTTGTAACAATAAGCACACATATATTATTGTATGTTATACTGTGTGGCGGGAATCATATTTCATTCTTCGTCCATGTGAGTATCACCTTATTGCAGCACCATTTGCTGACTTTTGTTTGTTTGTTTGTTCTTTCGTTTGTTTGTTTGTTTGTTTGGAAAGTACATGGGTGAGTAATCGAACCCAGATCTCCCACTTGGCAGGTGAGAATTCTACCACTGAACTACCCTTGTACCCCAAGATGTATTTTTATTAAGGAAAAAGAGAGTAGTTTGTCCTAAAATAAAATGACTGGTTATTATAGCATAATAAGGAGGAAATGTAAGACAAAAAGTGGATGGATATATAAAATTGTAGAAGATCTGTGGATAAAGAATTTTTTTTCTTTTTTTTTTTTTTAAATTTGCATATGGGCAGGAGGCACCAGGGAGCTCTGCCTGCTGAGCCACGGCAGCCGCCCAATTTTTTTTTTCTTGTGGTTCAAATTAAATAAGATCTGATAGATCCATCCATAAAATTTTTAAGAGCCTTAGGATCAAATACTATACTGATGCAAAACTAGAATTTGGTTTTCTCTCTGTTAAAATGCCAATGTTTTCTTGGATTATTACTCTGTTCTGAATAAGAAGATGTAAAGGATATTCATCTGAATAATAAATATAAAAGGCAAAGAGTCTAGGGTGGTGCGACAGTGGCTCAGTGGCAGAATTCTCGCCTGCCACGCTGGAGGCCCAGGTTCGCTTCCTGGTGCCTGCCTGTGCTAAAAACAAAAAACAAACAAACATAAAACACAAAGAGTCTACGTTTTATCAAAATTACTTCTTTTTCTTTATGCTGACTTTATCATTTCCTTAATTGTTTAAAAGAAAAATCTTCTTAAAAAACTGTTTATCATCTTATCACCTATATTTACTTTTAAAATCTTTTATCATTTTAACACATCATTTTAACTTTTGACATTTTGTGTTCTCAAATAAAATGTTAAATAATTTTTTTAAAAAATTTCAAACTTTCTAAAGACCCCACAAAAAAATCACAAAGAAAATACTTTCTACATTATAAAAGAAGAGGTGCTAGAAATAGTTTTTTTAAATTATATTATAAATTGCATAAGAAGTTGTTGTCAAATCAAAAGAGATTTTCTAACCTATTAGTGAATTCATATGAATAAAATATTGGTATATACATTCAAAAAATTATGTAAACTTCCTAAAGATTTGGCAATGTCTTCGCAGTCTATAAGATATTCTAGTACAAATATGCCTCATAATAAATAACAATATGATGTTATCAGGCAAAATTTCAGTATTTTAAAATTAAAAATATGGTACATGCTACAAAAATATGCATTATTGTATAATAAAATCTCATTAAATTATTCACTTTCATAAAACAGTGATAGGTTAAACATAGCCATTCTTTGTCTTTCGTGTTTTGAGTATTTGGTAAACTACAATATAATTAAAAAATTTTGCTCTAATGTTTCCTTGGAAACAGTAGTAATAGGTATAGACCAATGTGCTTAGCCTTCAATGACAACAAAAATACTGTCTCAGAAACCTGTGAAAGGGACTGTGCAAGGTACTCTAGGGTACAAGTTTCTAATTGTGATACTTAAAGAACTTCAAGGCCATACCACAGGACTGACTCAGAATTGCCAAAAACCTGTTAGGAAGCTAATGGATTCAGGAAATTTCTAATAAAAATCGAGAAGAGTGAGAATCAGTTACTTAGGACTGAGAGAACTGATAAAACAACGTCATGGGTGTTGTTTGAAATATTACTGACATTTTAATATTTTTAATACAAAAGAATCCCTTTTGCTTTTTTCCTTAAATCATCTATAACTCATAAAACATCTTTTTCTCCATGCCTGATCCCCTGGAATTCAGAAACTCTTATTGAATGTGTGGTCTCTTCCTAAGCCAAACTCCGCAGATAAACTTGCAACCTTCCTGCTACTTGAGACAACTCCCAGAGATGAGCTTCTTTGCTATTAAGGAATTAGTGTCAAATGATGATCAGCAATTATTTTGGAAAAGATATTTATTAAAATGGGGAAATACGAGATAAAACAAAATAGAGTTGCTGTAGTTAAGAGATTTAAAATGTAATCAGGAAGCCATTCAGGAAGTTACTCTTACATTTCATTCAGACATCACAAACTGTCAAAGCACATGCAAAACCAAAAGCGACAATGTTTCTGAGAACATCTGGATACCATGAAACAGCTACAAAATAAAGAAATAAGTAAACTCTTTAAATTGGAGGACATTTGGAAAAATCCAAATATCCACCTACCATAATTTTTTACAAAAGTTAATGTAATCTTTATTTTTCTAAATTCTTACTTGGAAGCTCAGATCCAGGGCACGATTTGGATTGTTATCTGAGTCTGTGCTTCCTGAAATTGCAATTCTAAGACATCAAATAAATGCTTTTGCTGCCTTGCAGCTCAGTCTATAATTTCTTGGTTGACACATCAAATGATATTATTTTTTGCATATTTTTAATTTTTATAAAAATTAAATCATACTCTATGGAGTCTTCTGTCATCCAATTGATCATTATTCCCTTTATCCTGTATCCTGATAACTTCAAGAACTAACTTATTAGTTCTGGAATATTTTTTGTTTTTGTTTATTTTTTGTTTATTTGGTAGATGTAGAGATTTGCTAAGTAAACAATCATCTCAGCCACAATTTAAATTAAATGTGATTATATATAACGTAAATTAAAGCCACCATGATATATCACTACACACATCATAATGCTCAAATTAAAAGGAGTAACACCAAACGCTGATGAAAATAGCATATATTGCTAATGGGAATGTAAAATGATACAAGCAGTAAGGAAAACAGTT
>PVIY010059418.1:0-12050 GCA_004026745.1 Myrmecophaga tridactyla | reverse complement strand
GTTGATGAAAGCTTAGAACTACCAGCTAGGACTTCTAATTTCTTTCCTATGTTGCATGAAGCTAATCAAATAAAGACTTCTAGCCTTGGGGATTCTTAAGACAGAATCCTGGTGGTTTACATTCCAATCTCTTTCCTTCCCCTTACCCTCTTTCTTATCACAGTTTAAGTGTCCTTGCTGAAGAAACAGAAAACACAATGACCTGAGCCCTTAGAAGATCACTTTAAATTGACTGCTATTGCTAAAAGTATCCTTAATTAAAGAATAGGGTCAGGTCTCAGTGTCAGAAAATCCCAAATGAGAGCAGTCAGGGCTGCTGCTGGGTTGCATGATTTCAGGGGCACATGCATATATTCCATGTGAATGATATTCCCCAGAAAGATGGCAACAGCCCTACCAATCTGCTTTGGGGGGAAGCTGTCAAATTGCCAATACTCAATTGTTGGCGTTTCATATGGGAGATTTCCAAGTTTGGTCAATTTGAAAATATTCTGACCTTCAACCTCCAGAATCTCTATGTTATTTTTTCCTTTCTTGATCCATACATTTTCCTCTCATAACATTTACCTGACACAAAATCCCTTAATCTCTATCCTGCTTTGGTAGCCATGGAATTATGGATGTTTTTCTCTTCATTAAGTACTTCCAAGATGGGGCAGTAACTGCTGACTACCTATCAAGATTTAGTCCTTCCTTCTTTCTTACTACAAGGTTAGAATCCACATTTTAGTTTTTTGAAATGCTAATTTTTTAGTCACACACATCACTTCTCAGAACAGAAGATTCCCCAGCTCTCTTTGTAGCTAAATGTGATCATATAACTAAGTCTGAACCAATAAGAGAAAAGTGGAAGTGTTGTAGATAACTTCAGGAAGGATATTTAAAGGAAGATCATGCAGATTGTCCTAGTATTTCCTGCTGCCTGGAATGTGAAGGTGATGTTTAGTTCTCCAGCAGCCATCTTGGGCCATGAGGTATTCCTGAAAATGAAAGCTATGTTCTGAAGATTGTGCTGCCAAAAGGAGTCTGGGTTTTTTAGGAGTTCATTAAACTGCCTACCCTAGAATTCTTTTATGTGAAAAAAGGAACATTTGTGTGTAGAATCCATTGTCTTTTAAAGTCTTTATAATGTGCAGTTGAACCCAGTTCATAGGTGGTACAAAGGACAGGTGATTTCAAAGGCAGATTTTCATTTCACTAATACTGACTAAAATAATATATAAATCTTGTTTACATCTAATATGTTATGAATGTTTCAAATTTAAAAAAGAAACAGATATGGAAACAAAAACTAAACAAGTCACATCTAGAAGGGAAAATATTTTCCAATCCTTTTATCCAAAAAAACTCTCTCCTCCATACATCTACCCAAACTCTGCTTTGGTTGCTCTGGCCTTGCCCTAGCTCTTCCAAGCTACTTATAATAAGTTTCGTTTCCCCAGACCATTTCTATTCACTGAGTCCTACCGTCAGCCAACACCTCCTATTTTTAAGCATATTCTGACTCCCATCTGTTCTGTCTCCCAACCAGAGTTCCACCAGCCTGGATCAAACTAGCTTCCTTTCTGAGCCATTGTTTCTCCAACTGCCTTTCTTCTCCTCCCCAGCATCACTCCTTGTCATTATGCATATTAGATGGTAACTGACCCTGAAATTAGGATTTCTAAAGCTCACTTTAATATTTGATAATCTCTTCATTTATTGGGATTCAGGACGTTCAATTCAATACTCAAAGCAAATTGGCATGAGAAGTTTTTCTCCACAAAGATTGACCATCCTTTCAGTCGTTCTGAACTGTTGTTTTTGTCTTTGTGAACAATACTTAAACCATTTATCATCCCCTTGATAATAACTAAAGAAACAATATTTTTCATGTTATAGAGGACTCAGTCATGAACATTGGTATTAAAAAAAAAAAAGACTCAAGCAAAAGTGGCCTAGTGACACTTGGACACTGTAGGCAAGCCACACGGCTACATGATATCAACGCCTCTCAGTGGCCTCTATCCAGGAATCTATGAAAAGCTATTTCCCCAATATAACATAGTTTATTCACTTATAAATCCCCTAATCATGTTTATATTCCTTTATTTGCACCTATAATTTTCAATTTACTTGTTATGTTTATTTCTCAGAGATTTAATGCCTGCAGATTACTCCAATACCAGCTGAGCCCTGAAACCCAGTAGATATGCAGTTAATTCCTCTCCAGCTCTTTGGGCCTGCCCCGGACAACTAACAAAATGATAAGGATGAATCAGACCCATCCTGAAAATATCTCCAACTGCAAGCAACACACTTCCAGTCCTCTGCTCTGTAATATCTATAACCCTCCTCAACCTGAAGCACCCAGAGTGATCATTGCCCCAAATTAAGGAATGAACAAAAATAAGGGGGGATTGTTACCACTGATTGCACTGATTGTAATTACTGATTTATTGTTATTGTAGCTATTATCTTGTGTTAATGGAGTAATTTGTAAAATTGCTATAAAACCACAAGATAAAGGGATATAATGTATGTAAACTGCTCTTAAAAGGTGGAGGGGAAAAATAATAGTGTGTACATGTTAAGCACTGGTGAATTTGGGAAATAGGGAATAACAGTTCTTTGTAATATCCTTGCAACTTCTCTGTAAATTTGAAGTTATTTCTAAATAAAACATTTTAAAAAGAGAGAATGGGAAAAAATATTTGGAAACCGTATATCTGATAAGGGTTTACATCCACAATATATAAAGCACTCCTACAATTTGACAACAAAATAAACAACCAATTTTAAAATGAGCAAAGGACTTAAATGGACATTTCTCCAAAGAAGATATACAAATAAAATGAAAAGATGCTTAACATCATTAGCCCTTAGGGAAATGAAAATCTAAACCACAATGAGATACCACTTCATACCCACTAAGAAATTATTTAAAAAATGGAAAATATCAAATGCTGGCAAGGATGTGGAGAAATGGGAACCTTGGCACACTGTGGATAGGAATGTAAGACAGTGCAGCCATTATGGAAAACAGTGGTATTTCCTCAAAAAAACAAACACAAACTACCGTATGACCCACTTCTAGGCACATACCCAAAAGAATGGAAAGCAGAGATTCAAACAGACATTTGTACACTGACGTCTGTAGCAGCATTATTCACAATATTCAAAAGGTGGTAGGGAGGGTGCATGAGTGGTCAGTGGTAGAAGGCCCGCCTTCCATGCAGGAGACCCGGGTTTGATTCCCGGACCAAGCACTTAAAAAACAAACAAACAAACGGTAGCAACCCAAATGCCCATCAACAAATGAATGGATAAACTAAATGTGATATATTCATACAATGGAATATTATTCAGCCTTACAAAGGGATGACCTCATTTGCTATGACAGGGATGAACCTTGAAGAATCGTGTTGAATGAAACAGGTCAAGTACAAAGGGCCAGATATTGTATAATTCCATTTATATGAAATAGCTAGAATATGTAACAGAAAGTAGAGTACAGGTTACCAGGGACAGGGGAAGGGGGCCTGGAGGTGTTAATCTATAATGGGTACAGGATTTCTGTTTGGGGTGATGGGAAAGTTCGGATAATGGGTAGTGGTGAGGGTAGCACAACACTGCGAATGTGAGTAATCTCCCTGAGTGGTTCGCTGTGGTGTGTTTGAAATGGGAAAGTTTATACTGTATATGTGTTTCCACATTTTAAAATAGGGAGAAACAATTGAGGAGAAAATGCCTAAAAGGACATTATTGGGACATATGAAAAAAATCTAATATAGACTGTAAACTTTATATCAACGTTGAATTACGTGAACTTGATAACTATATTTAAAGTGGTTACATAAGTGAATATCCCTATTCTTAGGAAATGTACATGGAAGTATAAAGTGTTCAAGGAGCAGGAGGTATACAATCTATTCTCAAATATTCAGAAAAGAGACAGAGATAGATTAGATAGGTAGGTAGGTAGACAGATAGATAGATACAAAGAACGATACAACAAATAAAGCAAAATGTTAAAAATTGGTGAAACTGGGTATCTGGATGAGGGGGTACGTTGAAGTTCTCTGTATAGGTTTTGTATTATTTTTGCAAAAATGTCTTATAAGTTTGAAATCATTTCAAAATAAAAAATTAATTTAAAATCAATACAAAAATTAAAATACACTATCACGTTTTAAAAACTTACTACATTCAAGACATTTTCTCTAGGCCACTTAATAATTTACTGCTGAAACAATAAATCTAGGTATAAGCACACCTGTGTCAGGGATCCCCTAGATAGAAAGGCCAAATAATAAATGAGCAGTTATTATCAAAACAACCACAGTAATCAATATAACCGATATAAACCACACTAGCCTCTCATTTTTCTTGTAAGCCTAGGATGGATACAGGTTCCCTTCTCTTGATGACTCAACTTTTTCCTCTATAGCCAAGCTTATGGACAGCTGAAGAGGAGAAAGCAACTGGTGAAAAATACTCATAGACAGGAACTCTGTATTTCATGTATGACTTTCCTGAAAACCTATAACTCCTCTAATAAAAAAAAAATGTAAATCTGAAAAAAATAACAGGGTGGTATATGGAAGCTCTGTATTTTGTGCATGACTTTTCTTTAAGTTTACAACTTCTCTAACAATTAAAAAAAAAGTCCTCATAGAGGACATAGACATCCCTACACATGGAATATACCACATGTCACATTCAATGCCTAGAACCACAGCTACCATTCAGCCCCAACTTTTCTTCGTAAGAGCGCTCAAATTTATCACTTCCCTTCCCTTTGCCACCATTCCAGTCCTTAAATATGAAGTTATCCAGGCCCCTCCCTCGCCAATGATTCTTAAAATATCATGTTCATAAGCCATTCTTCCAGGTGGAACCTTGAAAAGGATCTCTGTTGCCTAAATACAAACACCTTAATCTCCCATTAATGGCTCTTCATAATTTGATACCCTCCTTTCCAAATTTATCTTCCCCTATTCCATTAATTAAAGCCTAGATTTTAACCAAATTGATCTTTCTTTCCCTTCAAACTATTCCCACTTTTGTAATGAGTCATGATTTTCCCTGCCTAGAAAGACTGCTCTTTCTTTTCACTCACTTGATATGTTTGAAAATATTTACTATACTGGGAAGCATCCATATAAATAAAAGAAAGGTTTTATTTGATGGCTTCATTTTAGATGTATTGTAGTTTATTGAGAAAACACAAGGCTTCCCAATCTACCACACTGCAGTATGCATGCTCTCTCTAAGTGCTTGTTTAATTTCCTGGCTGCACAACTAGACTTCACTCTCAGTAAGGGTAGGAATTATGTCTATATGTCTATTGTTGAATTACTAGAACCTGTCAGAGTACTTGACACATTTGATAAATGAGTACATGTTGAACATATGTGACTGCTTAGTAAGTTGCAGAAGTAAAATTAGAACCTAAATCTTTCACACAATTTCCTTGGGTTTGTCTCTTATCTATAAAATAGAAAACTGTGTTTTCATACAACAAATATAATCTCTGCATCCAATTTATACTTCCTCCATGAAATTTCCTTGAAATACAGTAAAGTACTTTTGTTCTCCACATGAATGATGGCAGTGAAGAATAAAATACTGGGGTTATAAAATATTCAACACAGCTCCTTGTATATACCAGGCCTTAAATGTTTGGAGAAGGAATGAAAGAACAAAAGAATACAGGAAAGCGGATAAATAATGGAATAAAGGAAAAAAGATTTAACAGACTAACGGTTGTTCCCCGTACCTATTCTTGCCTTATTCCATAATTATATAATTTTAGCTGTGTACATGGCTGCCCATTATAAAGACCAGTTTTCTAGCTTCCTTGAAGATAAGCATAGCCATGCATTTAAGCTCTGACTCCTATGAAGACAAGTTTTGTAGGGCAACTTCTTGGGACTTTCCCCAAGAAGCAGCTGAACATCTTTGCTAGTCCTTCTTTCCCTGCCTTTATTCTGCTGTTTGGAAGGTGGTGCCACCATCTTGGACTAATCCTAGGGATGGCAGAGAAGTAACCTGGAAATAGACTGACTCCCTGAGAACTTTGTGAAGCAAAACCACCATATAGCCCAAGATCATTACTTCCAGTGTTGATGTGAAAATAAAACTCCTACCTTATTTAAGAGTTTTTATTTAGTTGGAAGGAGGCTCTGCTACTCACAGTAAAATCTAAATCTTAACTTATAAAGAAGTCAGGAAGAAAGAGATAAGTGTAGCAACAAGTGAAGGAAAATAGGCAGGCAGGCAAATACGATCCCTGTGTGCGGTTCAGCGGTAGCTCTCACCTTCCATGTGGGAGACCTGCATTTGATTCCCAAACCATGCACTCCGCCCCTAAGAAAAAAAGCATGACTTAAAATATCTTTCAGAAGATGAGAAGCTATTAGTAACATGAAATATAAACAAGTCATCAAAAGAGTCACTGGAGATATTACAAAAAATGTAAGAGTTGAAATTTAAAAACAGAGGGATAGGGTAAATAGTAGTATTGAAACAAAATACAAATTTGTGAGCTGGAAGATTAGACTTACAAAGTCTCTCAGAAAGCATTAAGAAAAGATAAGAAGATAGAAAATAAAAAGGAAGATAAGGATATAGATGAGAGAAGTGTCACTATCCAGATAAAAGGAATATCCAAAGGAGTGGGGTGTGGGGGTATAAGACCTAACATCAGAAGTGCCCACAGAATGCCAAACAAGAAGATAAGAAAAACTTACATTCAAACACAGTATAGTGAAATATAAGAATGACTATCAACAAAAAGATCATTCTAAAAGTTTCCAGAGAGAAAAAGCAACAAAATAACAAAATCAACCTAGCTCTTACAGCAGTCACATATATTCAGGAGTTATAACTATTATTTTTAAATTCTGAAATACTGAGCTATTTGTTTATAACCTGGTCATTCCCAGAAACTAAGGATATTTATACAATACCTAACACTCAGAGTTAGAGCTCTGAAGCTATGAAAGTCAGCAGTGCCCCATAGAGAAATTGTCTAAAAAGTTGAAAATGTGACCAGACTTTGAGTAGAAATATGAATAAAGCTGATCTGGATAGGACAAAGTAAATCAGAATATAGGGTAAAGGATGATATCATCCATATTTTAAAACTTCAACTTCTGTGTGAGACCAAAGGGAGAGATGTTTATTTGGTGCAAAATTTATATTTTGGGTAGCACATTTTCTAATTTAAATTTTATGGTCAGTTTAGTCGAACACAATAAATACATGGAATCTTGAATAGAGATTTTGTTGTGTGTCCAGGTTAGTGTGATGCCCTGATATATTCCAGAGTAATGTGGTCAGTGAGTTAAGAAGTATCTGCAACATCCCCTTGGGGGACAGGGAAGAAAGGAGGAAATAGTCAATTTCCCCATTTTGAGAATTTCTGATATTCTTGTAATCGATAGGAACAAAAAAAATCGCTAGGCTGAGCTCCTGATCTTGGGATTTGCCCCTGTGAAACTTATTCATGTAAAGGATAGGCTAAGCTCGCTTAAAATTAGGCCTAAGGGTCGCCTCAGAGAACCTCTTTTGTTGCTCAGATGTTGCCTCTCTCTCTGAGCCAACTCAGCAGGTGAACTCACTGCCCTCCCCCCTATATGGGACATGACTCCCAGGAATGTAAATCTCCCTGGCAATGTGGGACAGAAATCCCAGAATGAGCCAGGACCCAGCATCAAGGAACCGCAAAAGACTTTTTGACCAAAAGGTGGAATAAATAAATGAGACAAAATAGAGTTTCAGTGGCTGAGAGATTTCAAACAGAGTCAAGAGGTTATCCTGGAGGTTATTCTCATGCATTATATAGATATCCCTTTTTAGTTTATGATATATTGGAGTGGCTGGAGGGAAGTACCTGAAACTGTTGAGCTGTGTTCTAATAGCTTTGATTCTTGAAGATGAGTGTATAAAGATATGTGACTGTGGGGTTGTGAAAACCTTGTGTCTGTTGCTCCTTTTATCCAGGAGATGAGTAAAAAAAAAAAAATGGATAAAAAATAAATAAATAATAAGGGGAGGCAAAGGTTAAGATAAATTGGGTAGATGGAAACACTAGCGGTCAATGAGCGGGAGGGGTAACTGTTATGGTATGTTTGAGTTTTTTCTTTTTACTTCTTTTCTGGAGTGATGTAATTGTCCTAAAAAATGATGATGGTGATGAATACACAGCTATGTGATGACACTGAGAGTCACTGATTGTACACCATGTACGGAATGCATGTGTATGAAGATTTATCAATAAAAATATTTTTTTAAAAAGTAAAACAGATGTTTCATGGTAAAAATAAAATGGAGTGATGATTTTAAAGTAGTAAAAAAGAAACTATCTTTGGACCTATATAATATTATATCTAAGAAAATTTTTATTCAACATGTAAGCATAACAAGAACATTCATAGGTACAAACACAAGAAGTCAGAAGTTTGCCACTCAGATGAATATTGAACTGCTTTTGGTGGAAAAATGCAAAAAGGAAAAAATATTCTGGAAATACTGAAAAAGCTAGGAAGAATGAGTGATCAAATGTGATGGTAATGCTAATTGTTACTTATAAAGGTTTTTTTTAAAGGAAAAATAAAGAAAATAAAATAGAAATTATATCAAAACAACCCAGAACTAAAATTCTAAACAGTATAAACATAATGTGTATACAGAATAAGATGAAACCAAAGAGACATAAGAGTATGCAAAATTGTCTTCTGGTTAAGGGCAAAATAGAGAAATGGACAAATTTTTAAAAATCACTAGGGTAAATAAATACAAGAATGGGACATAAGGGCAACTTCTATAAGAATTAAAAAGAAACAGAAAGAAAGTCAGTGAATGGAAAACAGAAAGAAAATGACAAAAATAAACCCTAATAAATATTAATATCAACTTAAATAATTATTAATGGTTAGACTCACCAACCAAAAGAAAGAGACCCTCCAATTGAATTAAAAATAATGCAATAATGTCATCTACATGAGTCGGATTAAAACAAAACATAAAAGTTGAAAAAAGATACCACTGGATAGATTAACAAAATTATGAACCAAAAGAAAGCTGGGTTCCTTAGACCCAAAGACACATATAGATTGAAAGTAAAAGGTTGGAGAAAGATATTCCACACAAACAGTATTGAAAAGAGAGCTGGGGTAGCTACAGTAATATTTGGTAAAATAGACTTTAAATGAAAACCTATTAGAAGAGTCAAATAAATTCATTATATATTAATAAAAGGGGCAATCCACCAAGAAAAAATAATAATCATAAATATTTATGTACCTAACCAGGGCACCCCAAAATACATGACACAAACACTGGCAAAACTGAAGGAAGAAATTGGTGTCTCTACAATAAAAGTTGAAGACTTCAATCCACTACTCTCATCAATAGATAGTACACCTAGGCAGAGGATCAATAGAAAACTCAAATAATATAATAAATGAACTAGACCTAAGAGACAAATGCAGAATACTGTATCCAGAACAGAAGGGTATAAATTCTTCTCAAATGATCATGGATAATTCTGCAGGATAGACCACATGCTGGGTCACAAAACAAATCTCAATAAATTTTTTTAAAGATTTAAATCATGCAAAGCACTTTTTCTGACCATAACAGAATGAATCTGGAAATCAATAACAGGTAGAGAACTGGAAAATTCACAAATAAATGGAAGCTAAACAACACACTCTTAAACAATCAGTGGGTCAAAGAAGTAATTGCAAGAGAAATTAGTAAATATCTGAAGATGAATGAAAACAAGAACACAATATATCAGAACTCAGGGATGAAAAAAAGAAAACTTATGGGATGCAGTGAAGGCAGACATAAGAGGGAAATTTATAACTCTAAATGCCTACATTAAAAAAGAAGAGGTAAAATCAAAGACCTAACTGCACATCTGGAGGAACTACAAAAAGAACAGCAAACTAATCCCAAAGTAAGCAGAAAGAAATAAATAACAAAGATTAGAGCAGAAATAAATGAAATTAAGAACAAACAAATAAACAATCAAAAAAAATACAGAGCATTATCAGAACCCAAAGTTGGCTCTTTGAGATGGATAAAATTGACAAACCCTTAGTCAAACTGACAAAGAAAAAAGAGAGAAGATTCAAAGAAATAAAGTCAGAAATGAGGGGAGTGCATTACTACTAACCCCACAGAAATAAAGAGGGTCATATGAGGATAATATAAACAACTGTATGCCAAGAAATTAGACAACTTAGATGAAATGGTCAAATTCCTAGAAATACAAGAACAATCTACACTCACTCTGGAAGAAATAGAAGACTTCAACAGATCAATTACAAGTAAAGAGCCATCAAAAACTTCCCAACAAAGAAAAGCCCAGAAGCAGATGGCTTCAAAGGTCAATTCTACTAACAATTGCAAGAAGAATTAATGCCATTGATGCTCAAACTCTTCCAAAAAATTGAAGAGTAGGGAACACTCCCTAACTCATTCTATGAAGCCAACACCACCTAATAGCAATGCCAGATAAAGATAACATTAGAAAAGAAAATTACAGACCGATCTAATGAATATAGATGCAAAAATCCTCAACAAAATACTTGCAAATAGAAGCCAGCAGCACATGAAAAGAATTACACACCACAATCAAGTGGGTTTTATCCCAGGTATGCAAGGGTGGTTCAACACAAGATAATCAATTAATGTAACACTCCACATTAACAAATCAAAGGGGGAAATGTCATGATCATCTCAATTGATATAGAAAAGGCATTTGACAAAATAGAGCATCCTTTCTTGATAAAAATGTACCAAAAGATAGGAATAAAAGGAAACATTCTCAACATGATAAATGGCATATATGAAAACCCGCAGCTAACATTGTACTCAATGGTGAAAGACTAAAAGCTCTTCCTCTAAGGTCAGGAAAAAGACAAGGACGCCCATTGTTACCACTATTATTCAGCATTGTGCTATAAGTTCTAGCTAGAAAAGTTAGACAAGAAAAAGAAATACAAGGCATTCAAATTGAAAAGGAAGAAGTAAAACATACATTATTTGCAGATGACATGATCCTCTATGTAGAAAGTCCCCAAAAATCTCAGCAAAGCTACCAGACCTAATAACAAGTTCAGCAAAGTGGCAGGATACATGATCAACACACAAAATATCTATAGTGGAGCAGTGGGCAAGATGGCAATGTAGGGAGGTGTAGAACTTAGTTAGTCCTCTAGAGCAGCTTGTGAATAGCCAGGAGCTGTCTGGAACAACTGTTTGGAGGACATCTGTGACAGGACACACATTGTACAGCCTGGAAAGTGTGGAAGGGCCAAGATCACAGCACAGAACTGTAAGGGAAGCCAAAACTGCAGAGGCTGGCCGCCTTCCCCCACTGGCAAGACAGGCTCTGTTGGAGACACTTCCCCATGGGAAGAAGAGGTGGTCTCCACTGGGTGCAAGGGAAAGCAGCTCAAATGAGCTCCAACTGCAGTTTTAATTAAGTTTGGACTGCTGAATACAAGCTCCAAGGACAGAGAAACCCAAAGCAAGCAGGAAAAGAACCCTGAGATCTCTCTCAGCAAAGAGATGTTGGCAAAGCGCTGATGGGAAAAATAAAAGGAGACTTTCGGAGTCAGCAAACTCAGAATACTGGAAAAGGGGTGCCCCAAGAAAGGGACACATAGAGTTGGATACCAACTCCAGCTCTTCACTGCTAAAACTTGGGCCCTGGGGACTGGCTCTGAAAAGGGATTCCTTTTTTTTTTTTAAGTATCCTAAATAATGTATTAGAGAAAGCCTCAGGCATTTTCAATTGTCAGCACTGGCACAGGCAAGGACAGAGTTAAGATAGGTCTGAGAGGAAGTAACTAGTGAAATGAAGGAGGTAATTCCCTAAATGGCATATCTTCCCCAAGAAGGGAGGGGCGGGGCACGGGTAGGCCCAGTTCAAGTGGCAGTCCTCATTCAGAGAATTCAGACCCAAGGGTCTAGAGAGTAGAAACAACTTGAGCCCGCCTTCTACTCAGCCTCTGTCTCAACCATGCCCCTGGTAGGGACAGGGTCTG
>PVIY010059417.1:0-12054 GCA_004026745.1 Myrmecophaga tridactyla | reverse complement strand
TCTCCATCCTCCCTCCATCCTCCATCCATCCCTCATCCTCCATCCATCCCTCCATCCTCCATCTATCTCTCCATCCTCCCTCCATCCCTCCATCCTCCATTCATCCCTCCATCCTCCATCCATCTCTCCCTCCAGCTCTCCATCCTCCCTCCATCCCTCCATCCTTCATCCATTCATCCATCCTTCCATCCTCCATCCATTCACCCATCCATCCATTCATAAGAGGCAGAAAAGTTGAGGGTAGCATTCTCCAGGGCTGACTGCTTGTTGTAATTCCCCCTCTCAAGGCATATGCAAAGCCCTCTGAAGGGCTCCATTAGCAGGTGGGAGGGACCAGTCCAAGATGCAGATACCTGCAGAGTGAGAGATAAGAAAAGATGGCACCCAGAGATCAGAGCCAATTTCTGCTTTTTAAGGTCATTGATCATTTTTCATCTCTCACCCAGCTGTGGAAAGGGCCAAAGCCTGGGGTGTTATACCAGACACTTAGGGTTTACTGAGCATTTGCATTGCTATGGCAGACAGGCAACACCTGGTCCTCCTATAAATAGTTTTATAGTCCAGCTGGGGAGTGAGTCATAAACACATGAAAAGATAATTAAGAAGATCAGACTATCTGAGCCTTGGGACAAGGACATATTAGAGAAAATAAATGGTACAGAAGCTCCTTGGGTAAAAAACTCTTGGATTCAAAGGGGCCTTAGACAGCACGGTCATTTCCCCCGACCTGCAGAAGTCTGTGTGTGGTGTCCCCGAGCAAAGGCCCATCAGGCTCTGCTTCCACACCGCTGGGTCCAGGGGCTTCACGACCTCCCCAGGTCGCAGGGCTTATGGTTCTTGTGGTTAAGTGTTGGTTGCACAGGAAAAGCATATCCTCGTAATCCCTACCCGTGGGTCCTAGTTGTGCTTCTAGAGTCCCAGAGCATGTAAATTCTCGGCAGACCTTCGGGGGCTGCGAGGGGGCTTCCAGTGTGTGGCTTCTTCGGGATAAAGGCCCTCATCACCTCAGCCTCCTCTCCTGTGAGCTGGGCTCAGCAGCCTCTCTGCTACTCAGGACACACCACTGACCCTCTGTTGTGTCTACAGCTGCACAACACCTGTGTGTCATGGACACTGCCCATCGGCAAATAGAGGCCCAGCCTGGCTCTACTGTCAGTGCAGAAATCTAAAACCACCGGGTCTTTTTCACATGAACAGTTTTGTTGCCAGGGTCCCCACCCACCGCGTTCTCCATCCCTTCTCTTTCTACTGACTGTCACCAGCTCATCCCTGATGAAGCCTTTTGAATCCCACCATCCCACGGATGGGAAGGAATCTGGAGAAAGCTTCAATCATGAGGTGGAATCTGAGCTCCTCCCTGAAGGGTGGGCCCATTCAGATGGGTGGAAGAGAAGGAGAGAATATTCTGGGTGAAGAAATTGTTTCCACATTCTCTTCTCACTGGGTTCCAGTTATTGACTATACCTGGTGCTTGGAAACAAAATGCTGCCACCAGGGACCGCAGACTCTAAGTCAACTTACTCTGACACGAGAGTGGACAGAGCAGATGACCACGCAGCTCAACTCAGCAAACGCTCCCCCTCGGAGGTGTCCCCCTGACGGGGTCTCCCAAGATGAGCGATTTCTCCAGACAGAGAGGCTGGGCAAAGGGCCAAAGCAGAGGGAACAGCCTGAGACGGAGTCCAGGCCGCGGAAAGACAGTGGCCAGGTCTGCGGAAGCACAGCCTGGGGCCCGAGCCTGTGCGGTAAACTTAAGAGACCCCGACCTGAGCTGCGCTGCCTGCTGCCCAGGTACCGCCGAGGCAAGATCTAAACCCCATGGGAGGAAGGACCCTCAACAAACTTCATGTGACTGGCAATGAAGGAGAATATTTGGAAGTAAGAGGGCAGTTGACCGCTCTCAGAAGGAAAACAAACGTTGGAGAAAAATGTAATAGAAATAGATGACTTTATCGCCCTTCCCCTGCATTGAGTACCTATTACTGCAACACAAATACCTGAAAAGGTAGCAGCTCCTGGCCTCCTGTGGCTTCTGAGGACGGGCATCTGGGGTGTGGGCTTGGGGTCCTCTGTGCTGCTGAGGGGTCAGGGCGCGTGGACGTCCGGGCCCAGCTCCCAGGGCTGCCGCGGCTCCTCGGTCCCCGGAAAAGCCTTGCACCACGCAGCCCCCGCGTCCCTCTCCCGCGTGAGAGGGCCCCACACGGCTGCTCTCCGCTCGGGGCAGCCTCACGCCCGCGCTGCTTGCTTTTACTACTGCGTGAGAAATCCATCCTCACTGTAGAAAAGTTAGAAAACACAGATCCATGAAAAGGAAAATCACTTCTAACACGTAACACACCACCTGACGCTGCTAACGTTGGAATGCACGCTTCCGGGAGTTCTTCTATGCAGGAGATATGGATAGGCGGTTTTGATTTTTAGATGTTTTTTTTTAATTGTAATATATATATATATTTATATATATAAAGCAAAGAAAGACAAAAGCAATAACTTTCAAAGCACACTTCAACAAGTAGTCAGAAAACAGGTCCCAGAGTTTGTCATGGGCAACCACGCCACCATTTCTAGTTTTTCCTTCTAGCTGCTCCCAAATACCAGACCAGAAAGAATATTTAAAAAGTGATTCAGCAGCCACACTCATTTGTTAAACCTCAATTTCTCTGCTATACCTCCTCCTTTAATCTTTCTCCCAGTCTGTAGGAATCTTTGGGCAATGCCTGTTCTGACTTTTTCATGTTGAGAAGGGCTGTCCCCACTAAAGGAGAGGGGGATGTGATTGATAGTCCTGGAGAGGCTGGTCCCTCTGGGTTTCAGGATTTATCTGACCTAAGAACACTCCTGGAATTATAGGTTCCAGGAAGGCAAACCTGGTGCCTGAAACCTTTATAGAGTCTTAGAGCCCCAGGTGTTCTGAAGAGTCAACAGGAGTGATGCTGGTTGGGGGTTAGCAAACCCTGGCAATTAGCACTGTCTAACTGAAGCTGGCATAAGAGCAGCCTCAGAACAGCCTCTCAATGCTATTTGTTCTCTCTTGGCCACCGATACCTTATTTTATTACAGTTCTTCCCCCCTTCTGGTCAGGCAGGCATTGTCAATCCCAGGGTGCCAAGACTAGACTCATCCCTGGGAACCATGCCCCACATTGCCAGGGAGACTGTTGCCCCTGGGTGTCATGTCCCCATGTAGGGAAGGGCAGTGATTGTCCTTGCAGAGTTGAGCTTAGAGAGAGGCCACATCTGAGCAACAAAGAGGCTTCCTGGAAGCAACCGTTATTCCTCATTGTGGATAGACTTAGCTTCTCCGCTACAGAAACAAGTTTCATAAGGGCAAGCTTCAAAATCCAGGGCTTGGCCTATTTTCTTGAGAGCCCCAGTGGTTGAGAAGGTACCTGGGATTTCCCAGATGGGAGTGTTCCATACATATATTTGTTTTCCCTTCAGACCCTCAAGGGACTCTACCAGTACTTTTTTTTTTAATTGTTAACTTTTTATTGTATAGTATAACATATACACAAAGCAAAGAAATAGAAAAGCGATAGTTTTCAAAGCACTCTTCAACAAGTGGTTACTGTCTGGGCTACCATATGCTCCTCTCAGATTTTTCCTTCTAGCTCCTCCAGAATATAGGAGGTTAGAGGGCTTAAAGTTTTTTTATCATCACAATCGACTTTTTTTCCTTCTTTTCTTGTGAAAAAATATATATACAAAAAAGCTATAAATTTCAAAGCACACCAGAACAATTAGCGTAGAATATATTTCAGACTTTGACATGGGTTACAATTCACAATTTTAGGTTTTTACTTCTAGCTCCTCTAAAATACTGGAGACCAAAAGAGGTATCAATGTAATGATCCACCATTCATAATCATTCGTTAAATCCTATCTTCTCTAACTCCACCATCACCTCTGATCTTTCCATACCTCTCTTTAAGGGTGTTTGGGCTATGGCAATTCTAAATGTTTCATATTGGAAGGGTCTGTCACTAAGATGGGGTAGGGAGATGGAACTATCTGACATTCTGGAGAGGGTGGGCTAGGTTTCAGGACTTATCTGGACCAGGGACCCATCTAGAGGGTGTAGGTTTCTGGCAAATTACTCTAGTGTCTGGAACCCTTGTGGAATCTTATATATTGCCTTAGGTGTTCTTTAGGATTGACTGGAATGGTCCTGGTTGGGGGTTGGCAGGTTATGACAGGTAGCAAGGTCTACCTGAAGCTTGCATAACAGCAACCTCCAGAGTAGCCTCTCGACTCTATTTGAACTCTCTCTGCCACTGATATTTTATTACACTTCTTTTTCCCCTTTTGGTCAGGATGGAATTGTTGATCCCACGGTGCCAGGTCTGGATTCATCCCTGGGAGTCCTCTCCCATGTCACCAGGGAGACTTTCACCCCTGGATGTCATGTCCCACGTAGCGGAGAGGGCAAGGGTTTCACTTGCAGAGTTGGGCTTAGAGAGACTGAGGCCACATCTGAGCAACAACAGAGGTCCTCCAGAAGGAACTCTTAGGCATGCCCTTAGGTAGTCTAAGCTTCTCCACTATCTACATAAGCTTCACTAGAGTAAGCCTCATGATCGATTGGCCTGTTGATTTGGTTGTCCCTACAGTTTGACACAGTATCAGGGAATTTCCTAATGGTAAGGTTTAATAGTTCCATATTCTTTCTCCCCTCCCTCAGGGGACTTTGCCAATACTTTTTGATTATCGGCTTAATATAATCTAGGATGTATCCAGGCATTACAATAATCTATACAGGATTAAACTACCTCTTTCTTATTCTGGGCTCCCTGTGTTTCAGTTGTTCAAATGAGCTATACAGATAGGTTGAATTAGATTACACACTACAGAAAATTTCAGTTCCAGACCAAATAAACTTTTCTTCCATTGGTCTCTAAGAGTATGTGTGGTTCTAAAATATAGACACTGTCTTCCTTACCCCTATGTACTGAATTACTTTAACCCCAACCTGATCAGCTTCGTTCTTATCTCTAAATATCAGGTTATATATATAAAACAGCTTCTCCAAATCCAGAAATAATAATCACCACTCCAGACTTAATGTGTCTGCTTTAAAAGCTTATAATCTAGGCCCCTGTTTTCTTATAAGCATTTTCTAAAAGTGACCATACCATTCTTGTTTTGTTTCTGGCTTATTTTGTCTCACCAAATGCCCCACATATTCATTCACATCGTTGCGTGCCTCACGACTTTGTTCATTTTTGTAGCAGCACAACCTTCGTTCATGAGTATACACCATCGTTCGCCAATCTACTTCTAAGTCAGTACATCCTTCAGCCACCTGCATTCATCGGGCATCATGTAGAGGGCCCAAAGTCCACAGTCCATCAACATTCTCAATTTTAGATAATTTCATTGTCCCCAAGAGAAAGAAAATCAATAAACTCACCCTCGCCAAATAGGAAATCCAAACCTTCTCTTAACCCTTGTTCCGCCCTCCATTATTTACCTCTGTCACTGTGGTAGGGCTGATGTCTACCAGTACTTTTTAATTATCAGCCCCCCATAGGCTGGGATGGATCTGGTATTACATTAAGCTGTACAGAATTACAAGGCCTTGTCCTGTGGACTCCAGGAGTTTGGGCTGTTTAAATGAGCTATCCAGACAGGTTGATTTAGACTTTGTGTTACAGAAAATTTAGGGTCTAGACACAATAAACTGCTCTGCTTTAACCTCATACAGAGGCTGAAGCTCTAAGTACAAGCACTACCACCTTTTACCCGGCATTCTCACTTACAGTAGAGCCAGCCAGACTGCCTTTATTCTATACCCTAATCGAGGCCTGATCTCTTAGTTTCTTTAACTGTTATTGCATATAGCCATGCAAGCTTTCAGGGCTGCAGCACTCCTTGGCTGGGTCTCAGATGTTACAGAGTTATTCTAGGTTCCAGGGAAACACCGGCTGACACATATTTAGCTCAGTGTATCAGCATCCAGAAATACATCCACAGGTTCACACCAAATGTGGCTGCTGCAAGTGGCTCCCATTTTCTCCTAGGGATTTTCTGAGAGAGACCTTAGCATGTTTGTTCTTTTATTTCTGGCTTATTTTGCACAACACATTGTCTCCAAGTTTTATGCAATTTGTTCTGTGCCTCTTGACATCCCTCCTTCTTATAGCTGCACACTGGTCCATCACATAAATGTAGCAGTGTTCACCAGTCTGCTTCTCGGTCACTGTACCCTTCGGCTCCCTCCAGGGGCTGGGCATCATGGATAATGTCCAACTAAACTGACCATGCCTTATGGTGTCCTCGCTTGGTTGTACCATCAGCAGCACTCTCAATTTTAGATAGTTTCTATTGGTCCATAATGACAAGGAACTGGAAAACACAGCATCACCAACTATCAAATCAAAACGACCCCATATCATCTGTCCCTCCCTGCCTCCCCAAGTTAGTGCCCCTGTGCTGTGGCACCGTTGGTGTCTTCCTGTCAATGCTTGGCCATAGCATGCATTTTTAGATTTCCCCCCATGCCCTCTACTATTGACTCTTGTCCACTATCATACCATTGAAATAGTTCATGAGAGAACTTATTTACGCTCGCATTTGATCACTGGGATGCATGGCACTATACATTCCCCTTTCAATCATACTCACCTTCAATATGGCAGTGCTACTTATAACCTCACTAATTAGCTCCAATCACTTCTATCCATTCCTTTGCATTTAGGTTCAACCTCACTGGGCAGCCTTTCCCCCATCTCTAGCTTCTGTGTACCTCTAGGTTTGCTGCATTTACAGTGTAAACTCTGAGATTATCTTTACCAGTCATAATAAAGAAATCATGCAGTACTTGTCCTTTTGTGACTGACTTATTTCACTTGGCGTTATGTCCTTATGTTTATCCATGATGTCATATGTTTCAGGACGTCATCTCATCTAACTGCTAATCCATTCATCTGTTGATGGGCACTTGGACTGTTTCTCGCTTTCGGCAATTGTGAACCATGAACATTGGTGTGCAAATATGTTTCCATCGCTGTTTTCAACTCTTCTGGGTATACACCAAATAGTGCTATTGCTGGGTCATAGGGCAGCTCTATATTTAGTTTCCTACAGAACCGCAAACATTCTTCCCTAGTGGCTGCACCATTGTACATTCCCACCAGCATTGCATAAGTGTCCCAGTTTCTCTACATCTTCTCCAACAATTATAGCTTCCTGATTGCTTAATAGCAGCCATTCTTATAGGTGTGAGGTGGTATCTCATTGTAGTCTTGATCTGCATTTCCCTTATAGCCAGTGAAAATGAGCATCTCTTCATGTGCTTTTGAGCCATCTGTATTTGCTCTTCAGAAAAATGCCTATTCATATCTTTAGCCCATTCATAATTGGGTTGTTTGTTCTTTTGTTGTTGAGTTACATGATTTCTTTATATACACAGGATATGAAACCTTTACCTGATACATGATTTCCAAATACTTTCTCCCATTGGGTTGGCTACCTCTTCACCTTTTTGACAAAGTCCTTTGAGGCCCAGAGGCTCTTGATCTTAAGGAGTTGTGATTTTATTTTTCCTTTCACTGCTTGTCCTTTGGGTGCAAAGTTTAAGAAGTTACCTCCTATTACTAGGTCTTGAAGATGTTTCCGTGCATTTTGTTTTATTTTATGGTACTGGCTCTTTCTTTTAGGTCCTTAACCCATTTTGAATTAGTTTTGTATAGGGTGTACGATAGGGGTCCTCTTTCATTCCTCTAGCTACTGAAATCCAGTTCTCCCTGCCCAGTCATTAAAAAGACTGCTTTGCCCCAGTTCAGTGGATGTGGGGGCTTTATTGAAGACCAATTGTCCACAGATTTGGTGGTCTCTCTCTGCCATCTTGCTGTGATACTACTGATCAATACTTCTATATTAGTGCCAGTGCCATGCTGTTCTGACCACTGTGGCTTTATAATAAGCTTTAAAGTCAGGAAGTGATGGACCTCCCATGTCACTCTTCTTTTTTTAGGATGTCTTTATTTAGGGTAGATGTTTTGGTATTTTTTTTTAACTAAAATGGAATTAAGATACATTTCTTTATAACCTGCTCTTCTCATTTAACGTGCCATAATCATCTTTCCATGTGAATAAAACCCAGGACCTTAGGTTTTAACTGTATTTCAGGTTTCAAAAAGTATGACATGCCCTGCTGATTTTCAGTGTCCTGAGATTGAATAGTTCCCTCTGACATCCTTGCACCCCAGGGTCCCCTCTGAGACCCCCCACCTCAGGGTTCCCTCTAATACTCCCCTGCCCCAGGGTCGCTCTGACACCCCTACCCCATGGTCCCCTCTGACATCCCCCACCCCAGAGTCCCTTACACCCCCCTCCCCAGGGTCCCCTCTGACACTCACCCATCTCAGGGTCCCTCTGACAACCCCCACCTCAGGGTCCCTCTGATACTACACCACCCTAGGGTCCCTCTGACTCCCAGGGTCCCTCTGTCTCCCCCACACACATCCCCTCTGACACCGCCCCCACCCCACCCAGAGCTAGAGGACAAAGACTGGCATCCCCTCTGCAGAATGAAAGAGCATGAGATGGAGCAGAACTAGGAGGAAGGAATGGATTCCGTGCTGCAGGTGAAAGGATGGAATGGAGCACACCAAGGCAAGATGGCTTAGAGGAGCAGCCAGCTGGGCAGGCGGAGGAGCTGGCAGTGCCCTGAAGTGCCCCAAGTCCACCAGGTACAGAAAGTGCATCCAGAAGCAGGTCCAGGGGACGTGGGGACAATAGGACCGCGCTCGCCTGCTGGGGGCTGCCATGGCCTGATGCACAAGGGAGAGAGGCCGGGAGGTGGCCTGGAGGAAGGTGGACACCCTTCTCCCCAAGGAGCTCAGGGCGGGGAAAGCGACAGCCAACCCGAAGGGGTCTCCAGGGCGGCTGCTCACAGGCCAGGGGCTTTATCCCTCCGTCTCCTCTCCGCCAAAACCAGTAGGGAAGAGAAGAGAAAGGGGGCCAGGGGTGAGGGGTCAGGAACAGCCTGCTTCCCCCCATCCAAGCCCCAGAGCGACAAGTTTGTTCAGATGGGGAGGGGGAGAAAAGAATATTGTTTTAAATCAAATACAAAGCTATAGTGTTAAAATGTGCATTACTGAGCCTTAGAGAGCTGAAGTGGGACAATGCAATCAAAGGAAGTGACTTTTGATACAAGTGGCTGTCACTAAAGGGAGCGGGGGGGGGCACTGCTACTGCAGCTGTGGCGAAAAACAAAGCTATGCATGGACCCTCGGAGGGAAAAAGGAAAGAGGAAGGGGTGGGGGCTGTGCCAAGGCCCGAGCTCCTCCCGCCCAGAGGGGGGCTTCTGCCGTCAGGCTTGCGGGGTCCGGGCCACTGCCCTCAACGACCCCTGGAAATCCTTTGGTAACCCCCAGTTCATCGCATGTGCTTTCCCAAGAGGCCGTCCAGCAGGGGAAAGCAGGGCCTGACCTCAAATCTCAGAGGAATTTACCCAGACTGGGCACGAGGAGGGGCAGGAGGGGTCTCCAGGGCACCCCCACCCCACCCCCGGCGCCGCCCACTAGTCACACTGCTCGAGGTAGAAGTCGGTGATGGGGGCGTCCCAGCCGCCGTGCTCGGGGGGCCGGGACAGTCTGACGGGCTGGTCGGCCTCGGGCGCCGTGGATAGGAACCAGCCGGGGCAGGCGGCCGACTCGAAGCTGGATGTAAAGCCCGAGGCCCTGCGGTAAAAGGTGAAGCGCGCGGGCTCCCGGGCGCCGTGGTACAGCTCCATGATGTGCACCGGCTGCGGGAGAGCGCGCCGGGGCTGCCGTCACCACTCGCCGGGAGCCCGGGGTCAGCGCCGCCCGCCGCCCGCCGCCCGCCGGACTCACCTCCAGGCTCAGGGCGGGCTCCTGGCCCGGCCCGCAGGACAGGCACCGGCTGCCGCCCTGGACGCCCAGAATGACCGGGGAGAGCTGGGCGTCCAGCGAGCGATTGGGCACCACGCTGATCTCCTCGCCTGGGGACAGGGGCCTGGCTGCGACCCCGCCGGAGGAAGGGGCGCCTCCCGCGTTCCTGCGTGTCTCCCCGCCGCACGCCCCGGGGCCACCGCCTCCCCTGCGCCTTCCACCGGGGGACCTGGGTCGCCGCCGCTGGAGCTTTTGGGGTCCCTTCTACCCGCGGGGGCGCTTGGCGGGCGGGGCGAGGGGCCGCAGGCCTGCCTGTGCGGAGGAGAGGGCCCGCCCCGTCCTCGCGCCCAGCCCCCGCGCCGTCCTCGCCCCCACCCGCGCTGCACCCCCGCGGCACCCACCTTTGATGACCTTGCCTGTGAGCGGGCCCCCGGCTAGAAGCTGGTTATCACGTACGTAGAGCACCTTGAGGGCCGCGTCCTTCATTCTGAAACCCGGGCGCAGGTCACACCCGTGGCAGGCACCCCCTACCCGGCCTCCCTGCGACGCGCGGGGCTGGGCATCAAGGCCGGGTCCCCGCGGGCTCCGCCACCGCCACCCCCAGTGCTGGGCCGGCCGCGGCTGAGCCGCCAGCGCTGCGCCCCGGAAAATCGGAATTTTCAATTATTACTGAAACCTCAAGACGTGGACTCGCTCCCAAGTGAGAAATTTCCTCCAATTTAGAATCCCTTCGTTTTACTTATCGCGTTCCCCACCCATGACCCAGCTGGTTTCCCTTCGTCCCGGGAGGGGCAGGGGCCCGCCTGGGGCTACGCGGGAGCCCCGCGGCCCAGGTGTGATTAAAACAGTGCCCCCTTCACAAAGGCCCCGCTCACCAGGGCGCCCTGTGGGCCATGCACGGGACTCCCCACGGCGCGGGGCCAGGGCGCCGGCTCCTGGGGCCCCTTGGAGGGCGGGGGCGGGGCCCGGGGCTCGGGGGCCGGCGGGGGTCCGGGCTCGCGGGCGGGGTCCGGGGCTGCGCGGGGATCTGCCGGAACTGCGCGGGGACAGCCCCCCGGGCGGGCTGCGGGCGGCGCGGCCCGGGCTCGGCACTCACCGGAAGCACAGGGCCCCGCTCAGCACCATCGCGAGCGCCCCGCGGACCCCTCGACGCCGGGAACCTCAGGGGACGCGGAGGCTGAGCCGGTGGAGCCTCGGGGGCCTCGGGGCCGGGAGCCGGGCGCGGACGCTGGGTCTGCGGAGCCCCCGGGACAGGGCGCCGCGGCCCTTTTAACTGTGCCCCGGGAGGGGCCCTCACGCGCCCAGGGCCTCCCGGGAACACCCCCAGGTCCCGGAGGGGAGGAGGAGGAGGAGGGGCGCTCCCGAGCCAGCGCCCCGCAGCCACGTGCTCCCCCGCGCCCCCGGGGCTTCCGGAGTGGCCCCCGCCCTCCGTCCTCCTTCCTTCCCGCCCGGGATGGCGAGCCTTAATTACACAGAGAAACCTGAAGATCCGGGTTAGCTAAGGGGGAAGCCCGGGAGGGAGCCCACGACCGCGCGCCCTCCCTGCGCGCTTGCGCCGCAGCAGCTGCTTTTCCGTCTGCGCCTTCCCTGCAGAGCCACAGCAGAGAGGTTTCCATGGCAACGCGAATAGTGACGTCAAACTCTGAATCGCGAAACGCTGTGAGAGTACAGGTGCGCTCGGCTCACCTTCACCGGTCAGCCGTCACCGGTCCTGTCTGGTCTTTTCTTTTCTGCTGTTGGAAACCGCATTGTGACAAACACCTTTGCACACGTGTCTGATTATTTCCTTAGGAAATAAAATCTAGCCCAGGTTATCTATGACCGACCTTTTTCTCAAACACTGAATTGATGAAATAACACTTTATTGTGAAACAATTTATGCAATTTTAATATCTGCATGCACTTTGTTTAATAGATCCTAATTAAGGGTCAGTATGTAACAAAGCATTTAATTATGTCTTGAATACCATGGAAAGCTATTTATGGTTAAATATAAATTTTAAAGAAATGGTATTCAGACATAAGAGCTAAAACATTCTTAAAGTGTTCAAAAATAAATAAAATAAAAGATTTATTTATTCAAAGGATCTAAAATAATCCATCACTCACATGATGCCACAAATGTGATAAACACCTTTCATCAAAATAAAATTAATGTTGATGCTGCCTTACACAAAACTATTAAATTGTCTAAAAAC